>JASDQU010880760.1:0-13748 GCA_032191745.1 Picea mariana
ATAACAAAAACTAAGACATTTAACTCCAAAATTCAGGACTCTAAGCCATCGCTTTAAGATAGATCACTTCAAACATGAAATTCAAACCTGCAAAAAAACAGATTTCAAAAATTGTAATTAAAATAAAATTGACATACATACCAAAAGAGTTAACTGTCATCCTCCAACATACTCTTTCCCACAAAATATATTGTAAACATATTTTCCACCAAATATAATTTAGATATCTATAAAAATAAAAAACATAATAAAAAAACAAATAACACATATTAGCATATATATTGTAACTAAATAAACAATAAACAATAAGTAATAATAACATAACCAACCATAGTTAAACAAACTTAATATCTAGTTACTCTCTAATTAAGAGTACATGATTTAAACAATTTGTAAATCTTATCTAAAATCTTAAAAAAATTTAAAAAGAAAAATTATGTTCTTGGTAAAAAAAAATTGAATTAGAGTTATATAATAATTTGAAAATAAATATAGAACTGTGCATGAAGAAAGTTCACAAATCTTCATATTAAGTCATTCTTCCAATGAAATACGTATCTCCTTGTGGATAAAGTATCAAATCCTTCAGGTGAAATTCTCCTTCTGGATAAGGTCCCAAATCCTTTAGGTAAAATTCTCATCCCAAGTGATGTTATTATGTTCTTGGTAAAACAAATTGTGAGTTAGAGTTAGATAATAATTTGAAAATAAATATAGAATTGTGTATGAAGAAAATTCACAAATCTCCATATTAAGTCATTCTTTTAAAGAAATACTTATCTCCTTTTGGATAAAGTCCAAAATCCTTCAATAAATTCTCCTTGTGGATAAAATCCCAAATCCTTATGTAATTGTTATCCCAGGTGTTTTTATTTGATCATATTTATACAACAATAAAATACTAATCTCCTCAGCAGTTAAATACTTATCTTCTTCTTCTGCAGTGGTCATATAATCAAATTCCATGCTCCCTTTCAAACTAAAGGACTCATAAATATCCATATTAAACAATTCTTCCAAAAAACTACTTATTATCTAAAAACGTTCACAAATCTCCATTTTAAAAACTATTCTTCCAAAAAATACTTATCTTCTCTTTCTTAGATGGAATAGATGTTCTCATATAATCTTGCATGTACATGAAGAAAACACAAATATGCACATGTATATTAAGTCATTCTTCATAAACCATTTATATGGGATGCATTCATATTAAATATAATGAAATTCTATTTGAGATTATGTGACCTAGCTCACATATACAATATGTGTGAGCTTATTTGTAAATCTAATTGAATATTGGTTTTTGTGATTAGTAACCAATTTTGTTAAGAGTTGATAATACCCTAGAAAGAAGGAAGGAATTCACTTCATTGTATGTAGAAAACACAAATTTGTCCATACTACGCCATTCTTGGACAAGAAAGCAAGGAATGAAATCGAGAAAAAAATTAGAAACTTTCTCTTTTTTTATGTGGGATAGAATCTGTTCTCAAATATTCAAACATATTCAAGTTCAAAATTAGTTCTTCATCATGTAATAACCTTAAATAAGTTTGAATGTACACCACTTAATACAACGACAAACTTATCTATGGGTTTTATATATTTCAAAATAATTGATCAAAGTGTTCAATAGGAAAGGATAAACTAAAAATTTGAGAATACGAAAAATTTGATAAAAGTTAAGAAAATACATTTATGAATCATCCTGAATGGACACATCCTTCCCTAATCTGAGTTCTTCCTCAATCCCAATCTCCCTTCTGAGCACACTCTCAGGTACTCTCTTATCCACATTAGCCTATATAACACATTTTAAAATTGAAAATTTTAAAAGTTATATTTAAACGATTATAACACATTAAATTTAAATAATTTTAAGACATTAAATGATACGTGTGAATTCCCACACTCTTCAAACTCTCCCAATGAGAGTTGAGACAAGCCAGTCCAAGTAGTAGAAAATGGAATAGAGATTTGTGAGCAACACAACTAAGAACTAAATCTAGGATTCAATGTGTTCACAATTATATGAAATTATAAATGTTGTTGATATCTTATTCAAAAGAGTGGAGATTGAACAACTATTAGAAAAAACATACCCGATTCAATCCATCCAAATTCAAACTTGTCAAATCAAGTCTCCCACTGACTGGAGATTTGTTTAACATATCTCCAAATTGCAATTAATGGCAAGAAGAGATTGATTATTTTTATAGAGATGATGATATCTAAATCTAGAAATAGAAGTATACTATCATAAAATTCATCAAAATTTTCCTAAATAGGGTCATCATTCTGAATGACCCTCTTCCAACCAGCCCAACAAAATTTTGCATACTCAAAAATTTCGTCTGTTGATATTGCATCTAATCCGCATCTGTTTTATCAACAAATGTGGCCCAGGAATTGGCTTCCGCTCGCTGACGCTTCATGCCAACATCAACGCCATAAAAAATAACTTCCAATTTTTCCCTGATTGCAGTCCCGGCCTCTTTGCCAACTTATGATGTAACCTGGAACTTTGAAAGTGATGCAAATGCCCCTATTGGACGAGGTACTAAAGGTTGTGGAGGCCTTAGCAATGTCTCACTTCGATATGCCCCTTTGCAATTATATGTACGTCCTTTATCAGTCCCATAATATTTGGATGGTAGACTATTATAATCAGGGTGCATGTGCAAGAAAAACTCTGAAAAAAAGTGTCGTGCAAAATAGTGTGGAACCTCATCGTTCCACGACAATTTCCCACATGCTGCCAAAAATATGTTATACAGATTTCCAACAAAGTCAGGGTGCTTAAAATACTGCACCTTCAACATCTTCCTCTTTGAGCCCTCTTTGAAATTGAACATGGAAATGGCATCTTCTTTTGAAAATCTTTTTTTTACTGTCTCCCATTTATCAGGACCCATCAATTTCGCCGCCTTATTAGATCGACAAAACTGTCAGTGGCTGGCCCCATCTTCTAATATGCATCCATAAAGTTTTTCAATGAATGAAAAACAATTTGCAAACTTTGTTTTCTCTCCTGAGGGAGTTTCAATACCACCAAATCATTTTCCAACCTCTTTTTAACTCCTGAGCATCACTCAAGCGTCATTGCTTTAGTATTCCCTTCCCATGGAAGTTCATCGCCAACATCTGAAGGATAGGTGGACGTTGGTGTGTAATATCCTGTTTCTTCATAACAGAGCCTCATAAATCTATGTTCACCCTCTGCACTGACATTTGAATCTTCATGACAACCATTCTCATTTTCAGCCCTTGATCTAAATTGATGGCCTACACACACATTTGAAAGTAACTTCAATATTTAATCTCACATAAATTTAAATACAAAAAAATTCAACAGAAAAAACAAAATTTAAGAAACTTACCAGAAATATTCTCTTGTCCAGAGCTATTCCCTACATTCTCAGGTGTAGGAGTATTGATGCACAACCTATCTAAGAAGGATGCATCCATAGCACTAGCTTGAGAAGGTTCTGCAGTTGATCTATTTACAGACTCGTTTGAAAATATCCTTTGACGATATTGTTGTTGCTCACTCGGAGTCTCAGTTGAAGAAGGAGTTCTTGTTCTTCCTTCTTGAGAATTCCTAGAACATTTTTGAGGAATGTTTGGATAATCTTGTGTTGACATCACTCCTCAATATCTATCCACAAAGCAGATTTTATCAATAAAAATCCAAAGATGTACACAAGTTCAAGCAATTAAAAATGCAGAGATAAATCAAAGTTTTAAACAATCAATACGCAAAGGTACTCGCTCATTAGAAGGCACAAATACTAGACATTCAACCATGAATCAATCAACTCAAAGATAAGTAAGGGGTCCATAGACAGCATGGAAAATTCTTATCCTTCACTCATCATCCATGCACAAAAAAGAAAGGCATTTGAATCTATAGGTATTTAAACACCGAAGTGACGACCATCGATTCGGCTCCTGGCCGACTGCTCAGAAACAGACTAATAACTAAAGGGATAAGTGACAGAAGTTAAAACCACAAAATTTTCACAATAATCAATAAAACCCACACATAGAAGTCAATGAAATTAGAAGTTGGGTTCGTCAAGGGACTATCATTCCACTAAGAGGTTTATCATTCACAATCCACATCAAATAGGAAGACGCAAAGACTAAACATTCAACCATGAATCAATCAACTAAAAGATAAGTAAGGGATAGACAACATGACAAATTCTTATCCTTCACTCATTATCCATGCACATAAAAGCAGAGCATTTGAATCTATAGGTCTTTAAACACCGAAGTGACGACCGTCAATTTGACTCCTAGCCAACTGCTCAGGCAAGGAATGATGACTAAAGGGATAAGGGAAATAATATAAACCGACAATATTTCATAATAATCAATAAAACCCACACAAAGAAGTCATTGAAATCAGAAAGTTGGGTTCGCCAAGGGAAATCAATTCAAAAAAACAACAAGCAAGTGGATTCAATAAAAGTTCCCTATGGTTGGATCCACAAAGACTGCATATAATGTAATGCATTAGAATCCCCAAAACAAAGAGTTTAATATTCATAACCTCACACACCCATGTTTTAATCACAACGAGGTGAAGGTCTTGCATGAACATGGATTATATGCCATTGCTTTAAACTTCCTATTAGCATTATTTAAATGTCATTGAGTTCTTATACTAATTCCTTTATTTTCATGGTAAATGGGATGGGATTGAAGGTTGTTTGTATTCCTAATATAAATTAAGATGAGGTGGAGCAAATGTAATATTTGTGATAATGTTATATTATATAACATATGAACTGTGCAAATGCTATATTATATATTTGTATCACTTGAGAGATTTAAGGACAAATTGTTGGATAGTTGTGGATATAGTTGAACTAAATACATAACTATGAAATATTTTATGATTATCTAAAGTTACATAAAGTGACCTAATTTTACTATAAACTAAGGGATTTCCACTAAGGGATACATAAAGGGACCTAATTTTACTATCAACTAAGGGATTTCCACTAAACGATTTCCACTAAGGGATTTATACCTAATTGTTACATAAAGGAACCATATTTCCACTTAGGGATTTCTTAACTATAAACTCCCAACTCCCTTGTTTCATATAGTTTTGAGTTTATTTGTTGTTGATTATTAAACCTAACATCATATCCCTCCATGTCCAAAAACTATTTTTACCTTGAAAACAATTATAAATCGTATGAATTTTGGCTAAATCATTTGAGAATGGAGAAGGAGATCACTCTACAAAACATTGATATATCATTAAAAATACTATTAAATCAAAATTCAATGAAATATCAATACTTATGAAGAGTTTTCGTTAACTAGAAGGTAGGGATAAAATGTTATTTCTAACATAAAAAATCCCATATGATATGGGTTTTCATTAGAAAATGTTTCTACTATGAGTGGATATATCACTAGTGTTAGGTCACATGGCCCTCATAACATTATGATTCCTTGTTTCCTCACATAGTTCCTACCATGTTTAAACCATGCCTACATATCCAACACAAATCCAATAAGTTGTCAATTTGAAGTTATATTATGTGAATATAAATATCACCAATAAGATAAGCATTCAATAACTTTGGTCAATATGTCTGAAGTAATAAATGAGTATAATAATTAGTTCCCATAAAAGACTTTTATTTCTATGAATTAGACTTTATCAACCAAAATGAAGTATTCATTATAACTATTCATTTAGTCAAACGACCTCTACAATTGGAAAAGACCACCAAAGTGGGAGACTGGTTGTTTATATTTGATAACAAAATGAATTCTACCTTTTTGCAAGATTGCTTTCATCTCTTTTCCTTTTCATTTAAAGAGCAACAATGCCACAATACTAGTAAATTACACCAACACACAAAATTTTGTAAATATCAACATCCCTAAAAAAAAGTAAATATATGTGTATATACTGCCAAAGATCTCAAATGATGAATAAATCCAAGGGATATAGGAAAGTGTCATAAGGTATCTACAAAACTAGTAAAAATAGAGCTTCAAATCGAACTTTATGCCTTCCTAGTCAATGGAATGGATATGTTATTATGTGTTGAATGGTTAATGTGTCAAAAATATTCAAAATAGATTCTTGAAATTTATATGGAAAGATGAAACTTAAAAACTATATGGATTTTAAACATTAACTAACAAAATAATTACTTCACAATGAAAGAAAAATAGTAGAACAATGACCAAACTATCATGGTTTTCCTCCATAGATGGTTCTAGGGGCTAAATTTCGCTCATGGGCTAAATTTCCATGGTTTTTCCAAAAACGAGATTCACTATTTTAAAAATGATTCGCCCAAATTCTATATGCTAAAATGATTTTACCTTAAAAATCACCAAAAATTTATAAAAACCATATTAAATCCTTATAAATTTGAATATTTTTACAAAAATATCGCCAATCATTTATAGTTGGTATATGAAGGATTTGTAAGATTCGCCAATGTTTCTACATTTTAAAACAAATTTCCATCCTTAAAATCATCCTTGTTTTCCTCTAGAGAGGAAGAGCGGCGAGTGGACGGAGTAGGATATATATATATATATATATATATATATATAGAGAGAGAGAGAGAGAGAGAGAGAGATTCTCTCTTGGTTACCAATAGATTTCCACTAGGTTAAAACTTGAGTACGTTTGATAGGTTACCAACCAAAATTTTGGTTAGAGGTTACACACACAGATATGTGCTAGAATGAGATTGTTGTTACCTTTCCATCCCCAATAAAAAATTAACTCATGAAGAGTCCTAATCAATAGTCTTCTCATGAAAAAAAACATGTCAAAAGTGCAGTTTAGTCCTAGGTGGGGTAGATACGAAATTGTCCTCTCTGACACTTGAGCTAGACCCAATTAACATATCCAATTAAAAGTCAAAACTTATTACTTGACTCTTGACTTGTATTTTGAGAAGTCATTTATTTTGTAAAACTATTTTCATTATCAATTACTAATCTTTATTGAAATATTTCTTTGTAAATTGTGATATACAAGTATATTTTCTCCACAAGTGCATGATGGAAACACAAATATGTGGAGATCAATCATGATATTAAAGGAATTTGAGTAGACAAATTAAACATTTCCTAGAATCACAAGGAATCATGTAATAAGTCAAATAGTCAATTAGGTCAGAGTGCGACTAAGTACTAATTTTTGTTGGGAAGTTCCACTAGGAGAAAACCGACCTAACATGGAAGTGGTAGATTTACTGAACTATGCATAATTTAGTCAATTAGGTCAGAGTGCGACTAAGTACTAAGTTTTGTTGGGAAGTTCCACTACGAGAGAACTGACCTAATATGGAAGTGATAGATTTACTGAACTATGCATAATTGACTTGAAGATCACATTGATGGACAATTAATGGAAATAATGGATGCATGTTTCTAGAACATGTCAACAAAAACCTAAAAGGTTCTAAAATTGTTTATTGGTCAATTCTTCATGTAGTATGGTCTATGAGTAGTTGAATGATTGAGGACTAAGTTGATTGGGGTTCTTGGTAGAATATCACTCAGCGTTACCATGGAATATATCAATCCTAATGGTTTCTTTGAGGGTGCATATATTAATCTCAATGAATTGAAAAAATGTACAAGGGATTACAAGATCAAAAGCAACATGTGTATGGTGCATTGACAATAACTATTGAACCAATTCATTGTCATTAGGAAGTGGGCATCAAATGACATGTCGAAGTTGAATTGATTGTTCAAGTGGCATGTAAAGAAGAGGAACAATTGTAACTATCTCTCAGAGATGGGACATAAGAATATGAATTGCTAGAGATCGAGAGAGGGAGGTAGAAGTTTGAAGATTGCAATTGAGAAAGGATGCAATTATAGGTGATTTGAGTGTTGAGATGATATGTGACATGAGACAATTATAGTCATAAAAGGTGGCAATTCACATTGATTAAGAGTAATCATGACAATAATTTCAAATGTAACTGAATCATAACCTATTGTAAACATAGTAATGTGAGTTTTAATGGGATATATATTAAAAACAAGATGATTTTAAGTTATTCTTAATTGTCACAAAATTTATGGTGGTAGTGAATCCTATTTCTACAAATAGTAGTGTGAGTTTTAATGACATATATATTTCAAAGAAAATGCAATTGAGTGAGTCTTTTAATTGTCACAAAATTAATGGTTATAAAGGTTAATGTCTATAGATATCCACACTTCCCTCGCGTTGTGGGAGGGTCATGCTATCCACACTCCCTATATGTGTTATGACTAATACTAGTTGTCTACTAGAGATATTAGGTTGAAAGGTTTGAAGATTTCGCATTTGGATTATCTCTAGAGTTAGTTCAATATTGTCAAACTCCAACATATTTCAGCAAAGGAAGGGATGGGAGATGCGAGATGGAATTAAGGGTTTAAAGGGAGCCTGGTGATTTACTTTATTTACTTGTTTGCATTATTAGTTGTTAACATTTTAAAAATTACATTAGGAACATGGCTTGTTATTATCGTCTACATGTATGAGATATGTTTGTGCTAGCTATGCCTAAATATCCAACACACATACAATATTATGGTTCAATAAACACATTAGCTATGTTAGCCTATGGCTTACATTTACCAATCACTAAGTCTAAATTGTCACCTATATTTGTATTATTCATTTAGGATATTAGTAATATATCTTCAAGTGATGACTAATGATTTAGTTAAGATTGTCTAGCCTAGTCATCATGCATGATTTTAGGATCTAGCAAAAATCTCTCTATGAGGTGGCATCACCCATTGTAATATAAATATGTAACATTGGAGTGAATACAATTACTATTGGCTAGTGAGCCCTTTCTGCCATGTTGATGTTCTTATTTCTGATTTATCAATTGGTATCACAGCCATGGTGAAGAAATTATGATAATATTAGAGCTCCTATAGTTCTTAGGGCCTGATAACTTCTCTTGGTAGTCATCTGTGATATTAATGAGTGAGAAAGTTGAATCTGATGGAAAGTTGACTACTCCATGGTGGTGATCCAAGAGCAAATAGCTATTTTGTTTACACAAAGAGAATGTAGATCTATATTCGCTTGGATAGGGAATGGCAAGGGGAATGAAAAAAAATTCAAGTTGGATGGTAGATATTCCTGACATCAACAAAATTCATATCCACAATCTTTGCAGGTGCAATAGAAAGGTCATCATTCTTTCAATTCCTTGTTGGTTTAAAATACAATTGTTTTTTTCCTATCATAAAATTTGTCATTGTATGTTGAATTTTTCAAAGTTCTGATCTGCTTGCCTAGGCATCTCTGAATTTTTTTTCTACATAGTCCTTCCATTCTTCCATCAGAATTTTTGGTTTCTTTTTTTGGTTGGCTTTAAAAAAAAAAAAATACCAGAAATGCCAAATTGTCGAATTAAACCCTAGGTTAATGAGAGAGTATGTACTTGCATCTCTTCTCCTTGCTGCTATTGCGACCTCTTTTAGCAGATCTGTGAGAGGTTGGGAGATTGGTAAACCCAGTTCCCATATATCTCTATCGATATCTGATTCCTTGACCTTTCCTTTCCCACTGAGTCAGAGATCCATTCCCACTACCCTCTCTTCAGCTGCATTATCGTGGCTTTCAAAAGAATCCTATGCTCTCATCTGATATCTAGAGTCATTTCACATTGGAACAATCACCCACCATGCCCAGTATTCTCTGTGACATTTTACAGTGAAGGATCATGTTGAAATACCATATATTTTCCACAGTGACAAAGAAACAAGCCACTACGAGAGTCATCAAAAAACCAACAAACTGCATACATAACAAATTATGTAATTGATCCCATCCATATCTACCTCAAGCGACCTGCATACTAGGGTTTTGTTCAAGTTTCACTGCAATGATCGGTTGAAGAAACTACTCAAGGCGACATGCTTCTAGAAAAAAATTGATCTGCAGTTTTCCCAGCAAAATCGGATCTACGATTCGCCAATGGGTATCTACGCCTCTAGAAGTGAATCAAATTTGCAAAATTGCATGCATATCGCTCCAACAATCCTCCCGCCATGAAAGTTTTGAGAAGTGGATCGCAGTCGCAGATCTAGATGATGTTGGGGGCATTGATGGTAGAAGCCGCGAGCATTGTAGGCGCAAGGTAACTTCTCATACAAATCACTTTAAAACAGATGAATGCCCGATGTAGTTTCAATGAGTCAATGGACCACATTTCAAGATTTCATCAAAGTCGAGCCAAGATTGGTGGAGTGATTTTTTTTGCCATATAATTTTCCATGGGAGTCAAGTTGGAGCCTGCCGGCTATGAGTGATGATTGAATATTTGATGTAGATTCAAATCTACAAGTTTGAAAAAGTCTTGTGCAATAGGCATGCAAAAGTGTCATCATTTTTCATGTGGAGGCCAACAATTAAAAAAAAACAAAAACAAACAGTGACTAAAGAATTTGTTAATCAAGCCCTTCATCCATAGATCTGTAGCCTGAATACCTTCATCCACCTCTTTTTGATACGTTGGTTCTTCCCCATTGACTGAATATATCCACCATTAAAGGAAATGATAGGTTTTGAATTTCGATGTCTCCAGCATTATTCACAAGCTTCTCTGTTGCGATCTGCAGCATCAATGATTTGCATGTGCTGGATCTGTAAGCACAGATACACACATAAGGTAGAGAAGAGACTACCATGTGGATCTCTCATATCGGATCTGCAAGATATCAAATAAATAAAAAATAAAACCACAACGATTTGATGCGTTGAGGCAGCAAGCGCCATTGTGGTACAGTGACAGGCATGAGCACTAGATGGTGCGATGAACATGGCAAGAATGAATTGATCTACAATTGATTGTGGTGGCTAAGTCACAAAGTCAATGTCGAGTGGCCTCAAGCACATTCATTCTTCCAATATTCATGTAAAACACTTCCACGTATGAGTTCTTTTACTCATAAATTACTTTGCACAAATTTCAAAAGGTTACTTTTAAAGTGACATAAAATAAATTCTTGCATAATGTTTATGTAGTCACTTTTTGGAGTAACATATAAGTTATAAAGAATATTTCACTAAAATATTTTTTATGAAAACTTTTTGGAGTTATAAGTGGATTTAATTATGGTGTTTATTTTAAAAGGAGACAATTTTGTATGAGAGAGAAGATTTGATTATCAAAATTTGAAAGTTGGTTGTATTGTAATCGAAGATTTGAACATTTTTGTTCACTTCAAAGAGAGAAAATTTCACAAAATTTAGTGAAATATGGACTTTAGGTAAAGGGTGATTTTAATATTGTAATCATGATATATAGAGATTGAGAAGAGTGAAGTGCAAAATTCTCTCAAATTCTCTTTTGATGAGACTTTCAGAGGGTCAAGGTCAAGCCCCTAAAAGGTACTCATTTTTTTGGGTGCTTTGAGTAGTGTGCAATTGTGCTTGATTATTTGGACTGGCTTATATTGTTTCTTGTCTAGTTTTTGACATAAACAAACTTACAATTTTAGTATTTAACGCAACACATACAAGTTGAAGCACAATGTTACTCATGCACATGCATTCAAGAAAAAGTAATGCAAATCAAGCATTGACAAATAATACTAAAGCAATGAACAATTCAAGCTCATAATCAAAGGAGAACTAGACTCAAAAGAATCAACAATACATTCGAATTTGAAGAGTTATTCAACTTCAAAATGAGGATTTATTGTAACTTGCAAATTGTCCTTTTGTAAGTTGTCTTTTTGAAATCAAGTTGAGTTGAATTGAATTTTTCATAAGGTGCATTTTCGGCTGAGCCCCAAACCCAAGAGTTATTGTAATTTTGAGTCAAAATTGACAAGGTTGAGTAGTTTAACTCAAATCATAGTTTTGGGTGCATTTTTGGTGGTATCCGACACCCTAAACTTCTTGGAAGAAAGAACGAAAAGTTCAAGCGAGTGATTCAAGTGAGAGAGTTGCAGATAAGCCTTCTTTTGTCGAGTCAAATTGTAATAAAGATCTACCTGCACAAGGAGACCTCCTTTAGTGTTTTGAAATGGATCGAAGTCTCGAATTATTAGAGTTACTGAACACTCTGATAAACACCACTGAAGACAACACAGTGATATTGAACAAAACAACTCTTCAATCAGTGATAACTTGTTTGAAAGTGACACAAGCTAAAGTTAGAATTCTTCAATCTCAATCCCAACTATTGAATGATGAGCTGATAAATCTCAAAAATCAACAGCTAGTGAAGTGTTCTGAACTAGTTTTTGTTCAGAACAACCCTATCTATGATGATGATGATAACGTTTTTGATCAACAATCAATGAAAGAGCAACTTAGTAAGACATCTCCATATGCAAACAAAGATGAAGCTATTCATGAACCTACATTTCAAGATTTTTCTTTTGACTTCAATGAAGAAAACCTTTCAATAATGTGACAACATATAGTAAATCCACTTCCACAGATTTCAAAGCAACAGGTTTAGAATACTCTTTCCAAGCCCATCATTAGACCTTGGGAAGAAATCATCTACAACAAGAATAGAACAGGACTTGGATATGACAAGGAATTCACCTTTCATATTCTCGATTATTCCAGACCAATCAAGTTCCATAGTGTTGGATTCCTTCAAGAAGCTTCAACTTCACCTGTTCAAGTTCAACATCAGAATGATAAGTGTCAACATTGTAATCGATTTGGTCACAAGGAGAATCAGTGTTTTGATCTCCATCCTTGCGAGCATTGTGGCAAGCATAACCATTCTTCAGATAGATGTTCAACACTCAAGAAACCTGCAAGATTGAAAATTCACTATGAGTGGATTGATCCTTGGCAATGGTCATCAACAACCAAGTGATTATAAAAGTCTTACCGAAGAATTCAATCTTGAGTAAAGACCAATCTTGTATCACATAACATTTTTGTACCTCACATAAGTGGTCCCCTTATGGCGTAGCTTTCGAGCATGGCCCTCACGGGATGAGATAACATGTGGTTTTTTCTACATGCCCACTTTGTGTTGTACTCAAAATGAAACAAGTACGATACTCTCTTGAGCCTAGAAAGGGGGAGTACAATGATGAAACTCCCATGCACCTTAAAGGGGGGAGTTCAAAATTCCGGTGAGGATGGTTCATGAAACCACTTGTGGTCTCTCCTTTCAGCTGACAAAGGGGGGAATTGATGATGGAATTGAATATGGTTGTCAGACATAAATTTTTGACAACAACAAACATGAAGTATGCCAGATGGGCATGAAATTTTCCAAATGGGCAACTGCAGTATGTAGATGACAAATTTTAGCAGAATTATGGTTCAATAAGTTTAAGTTGAATCATACATAAATTGGGATGTTTATTTTGATTTTGAGAGCAATGATGTGGACGTTTGGTTCACATAGATGGTCATTCGACCTAACAGAGGACAAGAGAATCCTTCTGCATTACAGCTTGGCATTTGATTGAGTTGTCAGGCATTTTTCAGGGATGTGTTAGACTAGAAGTTGATTCACTTCTCTTGGTTTTCTCTCATCAGATTGGAGTTTACATTAAGTAAACAATTTGCATGCATCCTAGCTCACATGATTACATTGTGATATTTTCCAGAGATGGAAGGCTTTGACAGGATTATGGTTCAATGACTTGCAATTGAATCATACACATTATACATTGGGATGTTGTTGGACACCTAAAAGTGTCAAGATTGGTTAGTGGTTATTCAAAAACCATCAGATACA
>JASDQU010880762.1:16089-35035 GCA_032191745.1 Picea mariana
GAACTCTCAGATCCTGATGCAACAGTTAATGTAAATAAGGAAGGTGAGTGAGACATCATCTCCTTCCTTAAATAGAAGGCTAGTAGGGGACAAATTGCAGAAGCAGTATGTCAGTTTCATCTGATAGAGATCGTGTCTGGCAGAAGAATGCATGGGCAGTCTAACCAATGTCTGCATGCACATCCTAACAAATAAATTTTTCAACACGAAGCCTTAAATGCATGACATGATCACATTTCAGTAGTCAGAGCTAGTTTTGAGTATATTTAGGCATTTTTGCCATTTTGTTAGTGTCAATGGTTGAGCTAAGCTCCGGATTTGTAAAGTTTTAATGAACTCTCTATTTCTTTGTTTATGTACATGCATTTGAGACTTCTTGTTTAATGTAAGTCAGCTTGACTTCATATCTTCGTCGCAACTGTGTTGAAACACTTGGGCATGGGTGATCCAGTCGAGGGTAGTTATGTTTCTGTGATGTATGTTTGATCACAGTAATATCGCCACCAGTTTTAATCAGCTTCTCATGTTTTCTTTTCCCTCTGATATTGAGAGATCGAACATGGATGTTCCAGTCGAGTTTTTGTGACTTATTTTTAATGTATGATTGATTGTAGAGTCTTCATAGCATTTTCAGTTCCTTGAAGTTGTGAATTTGAGAAGATCTTGAATTTGAAGTTTTTCCTCCTTAGGTTGTTGGATGGTCGGGAGTCCCTAGAATATCATTTCACTCTTCTCAATATCTTCCCTGTACTCACCACTATACTACAACTCACTGACTGAAGTTAGACCAAGACCTCACCTATTTGTGCACCACTGCCCAGTTTTCTAAGTTAAAACGATATAATCCTGAGTTTGCATCCATTAGATCACCATTAAATTAATTCATTGTGACATAAGATGATGGGTACTGGGCTTACCTCTGCATCAATCTAGGGGTGAATTATAGTTCTAACAATTTCTGTAGTGGTATAAGAACTTTATGCCAAACGAATTATCCATATAGTGCTATCCCGCAGAAAAATAAATTTTTGTTTTTACTGAAATAAAAAAATTATGATCCAAACAAATCATGTTTTCATGTAGTAGGATTTTGCATTCCAGTGTTGCAACCTTTGACTCTGATACCATAATGTAACACCCCCAACTCTACCAAGTAACACTACTTGTTAAATACACAAAAAAGTCGAAAATTTCTTCTAATTCATTTGTTGTAGATTCTCGTGGCTTACTAGCCACAATTTAATTTATTTTATTAACCAAATTATGATACCCAACATGACTTGCATCTAAAACATTATAAATGAATAATAATGCAACAAATAACTCATTCATACCAACAATAAACCATTTATATAAATATATTTAAGCACATCCATTAAACCCAACCAATAACCGAGGAAATAAAATAAGCACTTATCTTTATAAAAAAATTATGCAACCATCTGCTTCAAAAGGACATTCCACCCAACCATAGACCTCTTATTCTAAATCTCAAAAATAAGTCACCCTCTAGTCAGCGCTAGGAATACACAAGTGAAGGGTCCCTCTCATAGTCCTCTCATAGCTAAATACCTCACAACCCATTGATATTATCCTACAACTATCCTGAATTTATCTCCATATCTCCTCTTCTTGACCTGCACAACCCAAGGAATGTACCCCTTCAATGCTCAATATCCATCGAGCATGCCATTCTTCTATTGGGGTCTCTCTGGCTTAGGTAGCTAGGAATATCTTTGGTAGGAACTCAAAATATGCACTACCAAGAAAACTATTAGGGATGTGTTGCAACACTTGTTGCTATAGTGAAACTCACTCAGGAGTTCATTGTTAAGGTATGACAACTTGGTTCTTCAATTTCCATCTCCAAATATTCTCCAAAACGCTCAAGCATGCTCCTAAATTATCCCAACATTTTTTTTTTTGTAAACTATCTAATTGTATTATATAAATATAGACAAAAATACAAAAGAAAAATTTACAAATGATTTACTTCCTTCCTTCTTTCTAAGAAGCCCGAATGGCGGTAGTAATGTTGAACATTGAAACTAACTAGTCTAGTATTATAAAAACGATGGCTAATGTCTAGGATAATATGCATGTAACTTTGAGTGTAGAGTGCCATATGCCTTGAAGTATGGATACAAAAATTATACAAATAAAAACTAAAAGAAGTATTTATCATGGAACATTGGCTGGAGGACGGACGACATTAGCTTTTAGCACATGGAGGTTGTCATCATCAAGTTCTTTGAAGTGAATTCTTGTGCTTGTTGCCAACATAGTGAGAGTTTTGTCGAGATCTTTGATCTGCAACTTGAGATATTCCGTCTGCATCCGGAGGTCATTGAAAACAACATGTTCATCTATGAGGGATCAACCTAGAGGACCTTTTATGTGCCAATAGAGGTTTATCATTTGGTAATACTTTGTCTCTCTTTTTCTTGACCACCCTATATCTAGAATCCATGCCAACATGTCTGTGTCGATTTCACTATCAATAATTTCTTGTCTAGATTGACACACTTATTCCTCCAAATCCTCTAGGGAATCTCTGGTTGGATGATAATTTTGGGAATACTATATTTCCACTAGCTAGATAGCATCTAGTGAGTCTTAGGGAGAGACAGGTGTTAAGAGGAATGATGACCTCTATTTCTGGCGCGACCTTTTTCCATATTGACACCAATGGGAGAGAATTTGTGTAAGATATTTCCTTATCTTCTATATAGAGTGTTATCATATCAGTGAGAGACAATCTCAGAGAAAGAATAAATTTTACTTAGATCCATGTGGAATAAGGAATGAGAATGGGTGATTGATGTGCTTGGTGACACATATAAGCTTGGAGGTTGAGCTTTGAGACTGGAAAAATACTTTGATTTCGTACCTTCATCAATGAACCCAAATGAATGTTGAATATTCCTAGTGATTTATTGTTGGAATTTCCAATTAATGAAATCCTCCATTGATAGTTGCAAGATAGTATGACCCCAGTTGAGGATTACAATTATGTGAATTTTTCTTGTGTTAAAGTCACTTCTATTAATTTCATACATGTTGTAGGTACTTCCCATATCCTTTTCATTGAAGTTTAGATTTGGCTAGGAGATGGCCCATTTATTGTTGTTGAGCGTCCACGTTGGATGTATTATGGGTAGAGATTACTTCCAGCACATGAAGGTGATTGTCCCAAATCAACATTTATTTAGAAGGTGTTCCATAGTTTCACCTTATTATTTACATAGTAGGAAGACTGAAATACCTGTAAAACCTCATTTCTAAATATTATCCCATGTTAATATTTTGTTCCTTTTTAGGAACTAGAAAAAGAGTGATATTTTTTGCCATAAATTTTGTTTCCATACTTGTTTCCATGAATGTATGTGAGGAAATTTTTTCTAAGAGGAGATAAGGTTTTATGCTTCTTGAATTGAGAAATTTCCTTTGGAGGTGTGTCCACAATGGAGTTTGTATGATCCTTCAAGTTGTTTGATTTTTATTTTATTTTTCAGATCTCTCAATAATTCTTCCCAAAGGGATTGAAATTTTGGTTGTATTCCAGGTCCATTAGGGATCCAACTTCTCGATGGGATAGATTCTCGATAATCATCCCAATATTTCCATATCCATATATTTATGTGAATGGTCAGTTGATCTCAAATATGAGTGAGATTTCCTTTTTGACTCCATGTCAGAAGTTGTTGCCAAGCATCTTCTCGGAATAGAGTGTGCCTTCAATTGTGCACCTCCAAGAATCAATGTTGTTGGATGATTATTTTGTTTAGCCAGGATGTGTTACATATGATACATCCTTTAATGTTACCCTCCATCCTGATGAGGTTATCATCCTCTATTTGAGGGGTATATTTTATTTTCCATATTTTTTTCCCATAGATCATGTTTACTCTATAACCATCTCCACCAGGTCTTTGCTACCAACATTGCAGATAATGTCTTAGGGTCTCAAAGGCCTAGACTTCCTACCATTTTTATTTGAAAACATTTTCCTAGATGATAGGAGCCCATTTTTTGTCCATTTTCACTCCACGGAGGAAATATCTTTGAATATTTGTGACCTCTTTTATAATGGATTTGGGGGTTTCTAGTGCACAAAAGAGATAAAGGGGCATCGCTTGGAGAACATATTTTAGGAGAACACTATGGATAGGTATATTTATAGAGTGATAGGTCCAATTTCCTTTTTGTTTCCATGCATACAAGAACGTCTTCCCAAGTAGCATTTCTCAAAGCAATAGCAATTAAAGGGGCACCCAAATATTTGGAAGGAAAACAACTTCTTTGAAAGCCTAGAATTTTGGATTTGTTCTTTTGAAGAAAAATATTTGAGACTTACTTTGATTGATGTCTATTATGGAAGATTCCATGAAGTCTTCTAGAACCTAATTTATTTCTAGTGCTTCCTTTACTATTGGGATGCCCATTAGCATTGTGTCATCCTCAAATTATTGATGAGAAACTAATAGATATGCTCCATGAAGATGAATTCCTGTGATTTTTCATTGAGAAACAACAGCCTTGAGGGTCCTTCCTAAGCCTTCAGCCATAAGAATGAAGAGGAAGGGGGAGAATGGGTCACCTTGCCGAATACATCTGGAAGGAGAGAAGGTGGAAGAAAGAGATCCATTGATCATGATTGAAAAGGAGGTAGAGGAGGTGAAGGACATGATCCAACATACTTAGGTGGGAGAGAAGCCAAAGGCAAGTGTAGAGTGATGAATATACTTCCAAATTAATTCATCAAAGGATTTGGACATGTCAAGTTTTATCAACATACTAGCCGACTTAGAGGTATTTAGAGAGTTTATCATCTTGAGGGATATGATAATTCCATCCAAAACTTTTCTTCCTTCCACATATCTCATCTGTTCCTGAGAGATAAGGTGTGGAAATATAGGTTTGATTCTATTAGCAATGAGTTTAGTGATGATTTTGTACATAACATTGCAAAGAGAGATAGGATGAAATTTACTAGGGTCTTCATCTTTGTATTCTTTGGGGATGAGGCATACAAAATAAGAATTGAGGGTTGGAAGAACATTGGAAAAGCAACGACAATATTCAACCAAATAAAGAACATCCATCTTTATTATAGGCAAACAAGTATGGTATAAATCGTTGGTAAGACCGTCTGGTTTAGGTTATTTTCCTTTGCGCATTTCCATGACCACTTGTTCTATTTATTCTAAGGTAGTGGGTATTAGAATAGCTTCATTTTGTTCTTGGGAAACTAACTTCGGAATATTTCTAGTAAAATTATTTATATCCTCTCTTCTATCCTGGTACAGTTCTGGCAATAGATTAGAGAAGTAGTTGACAAATTCCTGTTCAATGTCAGCATGCTCTGAAAGATGATTTCCTTGAGTTGATTTGATGGAGGTGATGCAGTTTTATTGTCTTCATTGAATGGTAGACCTGTGAAAAAAAATAGTATTTCTATCCCCTTCTTTTAGACAGAGGACTCTAGATTTTTTTTTTCCATAGAGTTTATTCATATTTCACCCTCATATATAATTGAGTTTGGAGAGAATATTACTCAACATCAATGTTGTATGTTCTTCCTTTTTCAATGATTTGTTGTTGCAGTTGTTCCATTTTTAATTATGTCTCTTTCTACTATTTCAAGATGTTACCGAAAATATCCTTGTTCCATTTTTTGAGGTTGTCTTTGATATATTTCAAGAATTGATAGAAATGATACATAGGTATGCCTTGCAATTTCTGAGACCCGTGCCACCACATTTAAACTTTATCCATGAAGGTAGGGTGATTAATCCAAAAAACTTTGAATCTAAAGGGACAAAGAGGATTATCAAAGAGGATAATGTTTAACATGATTGGAAAATAGTCTGAGCATGAAAGGGGAAGGATGGTGGATTCAAGGTATAGGTCCATTAGAGGGAGAAAGTCAGAGATAAAAAATATATATAGCTTGGAGGAAATTTGGTTTGAGCCTTTGCAGTGATTGTTCCAAGAATGATTTCCATTGGAGAAGGGAAGGTCAATAAGATTTATATTATGAATGATTTCCTAGTGTTTAAGAGAGGATTGATCATGACGTCTTATGTGTTGGACAGTTGGTTTGGAAAGTTCGTTGTCATTGATTTCAACCCTTGAAGAGTGGTCTTAAAGATTTATGTCAACCCTTGGAGAAGTATGGAATTCCCAGAGATGTGGACGAGATCGTTGGAAAGTTGGTTGTTGTGTTAGAGGTCTACCATTGATATTGACACATTGTTAAGGTATACACTTGGTATATGGTATCACATGGATATGATACATATATTGGTTATGATGGTACTTGGTTGAGGTACATCATTGGTATTACTTAGGGTACATGGTGTATGGCATATATTATGGTACATGATGTACGGAATATCTTATGGTACATGATGTATGGAATATCTTATGGTACATGGTGTATGGCATGATATGGTTGATGTGCATGGTTGGTGAATGGTATAGGTTGGTAAATGGTATGGTACAAACACATATCTTGTGTTGGTATGTTGGTTTTAGTACATGTTTGGTAGAGGCATGTATTGGTGATGTTGGACATCTAGTTAAGAGGTTCCCTTGGTATACGATCCATGTGAGAGGATCTAGTGACAGGTTGTCCATGGAATTCACAATTGATCAAGGAATAAATACACGAAGGTTAGTATACTTGCGGGTAATACTATCATAGATGTATAGTACGTGTCATGTCATTTCCAGTGATATATGGTATTCCATGTGCTTCCTCACGATTGAGGAGATATTCCTCTATGAAGATGGAGGGCCATCAAGAATATTTTAGAAGCCTCTAGAAGGTCATAAAGAAGCTTGACCAATCAAAGTGGTTGGAACATAGATTAATTAATTGTATAAAAATATTAATTAATTATTGCATGTAATTAATTAATTATTGCATGCCATTTATTAATTATCGAAAAAGATTAATTATAGAAATTTTAGATGTTGGATGATTGACCCTTGAACAAATTTTCCTGTCGAAGTAAAGTGGCAGTAAACAGAATATAACATGTTGCATGTGATTTTCATGTGAGTTGCAACTCACATGCATCTTACCATTTTCTCTATAACGATTTTTCTAGAGTTATTATGATAGTGAAAATCAGAGGAGGTTGAAAAGACATATCAAGGTAGTTGTGATATAAGTTTAAGATTTTGTATCCTTTTAATTTTGGAGATACACTATGTGGAAGATAGGGTGTTGGAAGAGGCCTATTTTGGGAGAAATATCTATTTTGGGCACAGGCCTAATTTGGAAGAGAAGGTGTAATTTTGGAGTGCGTTCCTTAGGAGGCAGGAAAGAAGCATACAGAAAAAGAAGGAAAATCAACATGACACACATCAAGACAGGCCTAAATATGCTAGGGTTAGGGTTTTTGACAATCTTGTAATGACTATAAGACAGTAGAGTAGTATAAATAAAGACCTAGGAGGTCTAGGTTGGGGTTTGGTTCAGAAGCCATTGAGTTTAGTAAGTTTTGTTATGGTTATTGTGGTAGAGTGGAATAGGCTAGATTTTGAGGTTTAGGTCACATGATGTGGAGCCTAGTGTGATCTAGTCAGTCTCCTAGAGGGTATTTACCCTCATTTTAGTTGTTATCTTGAATATGTAATGCACGCAACACATATTTTGCAGTAGAATAAATAAAAGAGAAGAAGAGCCAGATCTTTGTGGACATAGCCCTAGGAGGGGGTGAACCATGGTAAAAAATTGTTGTCTATGTGTTTTTAATGGTTGTTTTACTATTGTATTATTCATAAATAAATAATGAATGGATAAAAATAGTTATAACAACATGGATGCATAAGTTAATGATGAATGAATCCTAGAAGTAGATAAATGATAAATAATATTTATGCATAAGAAGAAGAATCAAAACACAATCCCCTCTCATTCCTATACTGCAAACACCTAGGTATTGCAGTCCCCCAAAAATCTATCTCAGGTGAGACTCTGTTGTGCACTATGTGCACAACGCTTCCTTCTAGTTTACTAGGAGGGTTGATAGTTTTAAGGGTTTTTTTGGAAACCTATTTGAGATTAGAACCTGGATCAACCCAAGTCACCAACAAATGGTTATGTTGTTGGCTGGAACTGCACAACATTGAGCGGATGAGATATGTGGAAGAAAATCATAAAGGATGAAAGCATAGAAGGGAATGTTCAGTCGATGGAATCCAAGGAAGGCAGATATTGAAATATGGTTGAGGAAAAAGGACCCCAAGTTTGCACAAAAGGACAACATAAACCCTAAGTTGACACTGCGCAAGTATCTAGAGAAATACATGTTTAGCAACTTGCATGAGCTATTTTTTTTTTATTTACCACATCTGTTGCAGGAGTGTTTATTGAGGTTGAAGGAAATCCACCCTATGGATTGGATCAAATAGCTAGAGTGGCATCCTGTGGAGATTGCGTAGTTACAACAAATTAATAAAAAATTTACATGCACAGTAGATTTATGGTTAGACAGTATTGTTGCAGGGTTTATCATCGACTTTGCAGTAGATATTGTGAAGTCCTACACTGTTGTAGAGAATTATTTTGAAGGGACCCATAGATAGGTACATCAGATCACTGTATAGTTCAATTAAGATTTTATTTCATGATAAAGGTGTGATGACCAAGGAATCAGACAACTAAACATCCCTGCATGCATGGGAGAAGGGGGAAGCACTAACATGAGGTTGAGATATGGACAATGAGATGGATGAAGGGAAGTTGAAGGAGGCCATGGACACAATCATGATGGAAGAGGAATAGATAAAGCAGATAATGGAAAAATATGGAAAGACATGCAGTGAAAGACCTTACCAATATAATATGAATAACAAGAAGAGGGCCATAGCTGACAGATAGGGCTTGGAAAGAAATGAAGAAGAGGTAGGGGATTTTCGTGATGTGGATCAGATTAAGGAAATCATGCACGCAACATATGAAATGAAAACAAGAGGTCCAGGGTCAGGAACAGAAGGCAAAAATCTAGTCAAGATCACCATCAATGTGGAACCTACAACCCCATGTGTGACTAATACACCTGAAATAAAACCAACATTTAGACAATAGGACATGGATCCAATAAAGGACAAACAATTGGGGGAGAAAGTTCAGGAAGTAACAATTAATTATATACACCATGCGGAGGGAGTATTTCAACACAATTCAAAGTGGCCGGAAAAGATCCTACGATTAGATTACAAGAATTTTGGGGTGAGGCATCAGAGGACCCTAAAATGAATTTATACATCTGTGAGAAGATATGGGAAGAAAAGAAGATCACAAATGAGGACACAAATAGCATGCAGCTATCTATCACACTAAGAGATTGCGTGTTCAACTGGTACATGAGCCTTGATAAAAAAATTCCATAAGGAATACCAAAGACTATCGTAGAGGTGAAAAAACTACTGGTAAACGATTTTATGAAGCCAAGCTCAGAAGACCAATACATGGATGAAATCATTGAAATTAGGAAGAAACTAGGAGAGTTTGTTTGGGAGATTTATCAGAGGTTCAAATGTCTTAAAGGTAAGTTGAAGTATTCAATTACTGACATGAAACATAGGCAATTATTTGTGAACTCACCATTACCACACTTTGTTACACCTCAAAATTACTCACTTCGATAGTGTCGCAAGTGTCGTCATTACAAGTGTTGTAAGTGTCACATCTTGTCTGCAAGTGTCACATCTTGACTACAAGTGTTGCAAGTGTCACAAACAGTATACTACCATATTTCCTATGGCGTGCCTCTAAGGACATCAGAAAGACACTTAAGACATCCCAAAGACTAGTTTTGAAGAAGAGAAGTCACTTGACAGGGAGTACAAACCTTTTTCCATTGAAAAAACCACTAAAAAATGGATTTTGGAGAGGAGTGCTCCCCTACCCACTGTAAGGGAGTGTTGCACTCCCTGAGCCTCTTTGGGGGAGTGTTTAAGTGCCTTGTGCACCTTTTTGGGGGAGCACTACCCTTTTTTTAGCAAATTTTGGGTTTGTTGAGACAAGGGAAGAATCCCTCAACTCCTGAAGGTAGTTGGATTCGAGTAGATGGTCAAGGCATGAACTTATGGAAGATCCTCAACTGAAGGAGAGGAATCCTCAACTTATCCCAAATATCTCTCAAGTGATTGGACCTCTACAAGGTTATATAAGGAGGCCTTCTCATGGTGAAAGGGGGATGGAGATTGAGAATTGCATCAAACTTATGATCTCATGAGTGAGATGTCATCAAATCAATCAGTGGATATTACTTGAGCAAAGGGGTTGAACAAGGAGAACTAGAAGAAGTTGTTGCACCTTCATTCAAATGATTGTAAGTACTTTTACTTGTTCTCATTAATATAATCAATGCTTGGCCTGTTTCTTTCAAACTTATGCTTGCTCCATATGATTTTGTCTGCAGTAGATGGATTTATGATTGAGCTAATATCAGGAGAGTAGGAAGTCCATTGTATCTTTGTTTGTCCTACAAGACCTATCAGGGAGCTCAGGATTGAAGCTCAGCCAGGAATTTGCAAGGACAAATGTCACTAATAAGGTACATATCTTTCTCCTTCTCTTTCATTCATTATCTTGATTAGATCTAAAAGGAAGTCAGTGTCCATGTTAATAACTTTTCTATCTTGGCCTTAGGAGCCTAGAGACCAAGAGGGAATTCACTTCTCCACAGGGGGATTCACCTACAACACACTTAAAGTTTCATTTGCAACAACATAAGTTACAAAATCAAGCAGAGGCATTACAAGCATCCCTGCAACTAGAAGAAAACCAGTATCAGCAAACAAATCCAACAATAAAGGAGTTGAAGGGGGACTTGAAGAATATGACATTTCAACTGAACCAGAATAAGGGGAAAGAAAAAAGATAATTTGTTTGGTGTACTCTATGTAGGACAGAAGGACATCATAAGAATGAATGTCCAGCTCTTATGCAATACTTGGTAGCAGGGGTTCCAAACCCCTTCTCTATAGGAGGAACATGGTGTGAGATTTGTAATATACATGGGAATGATGCATAAGTATAAGAAAGTACCAAAAAGTTCATATTTCATTTTTTGCAAATATGTGGGTCATGCTGATAAGAACTGTAGAATTATGGAACTGATGAGAAAAATAACTTCAGACACTTACAGGGTGAAAGAGGAGATGATGACAGGATAATATTTACCTCAGTTCAACTAGGTTCCACCATCATTTAACCCTATGCATCTGTATTACAGCAATGTGCAACCACAGTATAACCCCACATAGTATAACCAAGTACCTCCGATATAATGCACTGTGAGGAGATAGAGGTGGATTCATAGGTGGAGGAAGAGGCAGAGGAGGATTTGGATGAGGGAGAGGGCCAGTAGTGTGCCACAAATACCAACAAAAAATACATTATGAAATGGATTTTCCACTTCCACCTGTGACATGTATGTATTGTCACACAATAGACCATGGCATAGAAGACTGCCCACCACTCTTGGGAAAGATTCGGGAAAAAGGGAACTAGAACAACCAAAATTTCCAGTGGATTTTTGCAGAATCCAGGGATGATGGGAAAAACATCAATATATTTACTCGAGGAGGTGCCAAGATAGGAGATGTTGCAGCAAAACAATTTATAGCTCAAAACCAATGAGTAAAGAAAAATATCAAGCCACAGAAGTAGTTTGATGCACAAAAAGAAAAGGAAACATTTAAGGAGGCTAGATAGGATCCTCTCAAGCAGAAAATTGCATCTACACCAGTTGTGCAACAAACTCAGGACCCACCAATGTATGATATTCCATCTTCAATGGATCACACTAGCAAAGGAAAAACATTAGAAAAACTAAGTACCATAAAGACTTTTATGCAATCCTGTGTTAATTTATTAAATGATCCATCATCCGTGAAGATCTTACAAAATATGCTAGAAAGATGCAACGCAGAGGTAGAAGGGAAGTTAGAGCATTAAACAGTCAATCATCCCTATACAAGAAGAATAACAAGCAAGGAATCCAGGATAAATGCCAACATTGGGGATTTCAACATGGGAGAAATCATAGTGGATTTAGGCTCTGAAGTAAACRTMTTGCCTAAGAAGACATGGTAGTGTATAGGGGAACCCACATTAGGCTAYTCACCTGTCYAKWTGAAACTAGCCAATCAACACAGAGTGTTACCAAYTGGATGAMTTAAATGRRTGAGAGTAGATTTGGATGGAGTCYMCACTGTGGCAGATTTAGAACTAATAGAGATAGTAGATGACACAACACCTTACCCAACATTACTTGGATTGGATTGGGCATTTGATAACCAGGTTGTGATCAACCTGAACAAAAGGAAAATGAATTTTGAATCAGGTGAATATTGAGTTATTGCACCATTGTATCCTTCAAAAGGAAAAAGGTTTGTAGAGGAAAACTGTTTGGATTTGGATGAAATCAACCAGTTAAAAAGAACCACTATGTGAGAATAAGATTATGTCAACCCAACTACAGATGGGGCACTCAGCTAGAGAATAATTACATAGCATGCTTCGGAATCAGACACAGGTTTAGAGGATTGGTGGTAGAGACTACGTGAAGTCTCCACCAGGAGGTGTGCAAGAATAGGCTGCGTAGTAAGGTGGGTTGGTGAAAAGATAAGAGAATATCCCATTTTTCATCGATCGTATGACTTAGAGGAATTCTTGAAAAAATATGAAGAGGAATTTTTGCAAAATCAGAGGTTCTTAGCTCTGGATATTTCACTCAAGGAAACACCTGCAATATGGTGGGGTGCGCACAAAGAAACAGTTCAGGACTAGTATCAGTGTAAATGACTACTATGCATTAGATTTGGCGCAAAATAGGGGAGATATACAATGGAGAAGTATGATGGGAAAGGACCACCAACTGAACAACTAGAGAAATGCAGAACAAAATGGAGGATGACACCACCATAGGAATGGCCTCATCACTTCATTCATACATTGGAATGGATCACTGGGAATTGGTAAATAGACCAGGAGATGCATAGAGGCACTAAAGAATGGACAAGATTACAACAAAACTTTGTAATAACCTTCTCATTTGAGAATGATAACCAAAACATTGATTCAACTCTGAAGCTAATACAGGGAGTGATATTTTTTGATGAACCAGAGGTAGAAATTATAAAATACTATCAACAACAGAATAGACATATAGTCAAAGAGTTACTCTCATGTTATCATGTCGAAGAGGAAGCACCAAATGAATATGATCCATTCAACATTCATATCACATATATTAAAGGGGAGAGAGAGGTGGAAGGTCCATATTTGGAGTTAGAGGCATTTACTACAACAATAAAATTCAAGAAAGTCAACATTGGGACAGAAGAAAATCCTAAAATGGCAAGCATTGGACACTACTGAGATGAGAAAACACTAGAAAGGATAATAGAGTTAATGTGAGAATGCAATGACCTATTTCCAACAACCTTGACAGATATGAAAGTCATAGCAGGTGAATTAGGTAAGATGAAGATACCCCTAAAACCAGAGGCTAGAACTTTCAGACAAAGACCTTACAGACAAAATCCAATGTATAAGCAGAAAGTGAAAGCATAAATTGATTGAATGTTGGAAGTTGTCATCATAGAACCAGTGGAGGAATTTGAATGGATCAATCCCATGGTAGTCCAGGAAAATAAGAAAGGGGGGATAAGGATTTGTATATATTTGAGGAAACTCAATTATTCTTTCTTACATGATCCTTCCCTACCTCTTTTATAGATGAATTATTGGAGAATGTGGGAGGCCAAGAAGCATATTCATTCACAGATGGATTCTCATGTTACCATCAGATAAAAATATCTCCAGAGGATAGTTATAAGACTACCTTTTCTATAGAATGGGGATCTAACCAATATACAATCATGCCCTTTGGATTGAATAATGCACCAAATATATTTTCAAGGGTGTTTACAATTTCTTTTAAGGATTTTATACATCAATATTTAGAAGTATATCTGGATGACGAGACTGTGTATAGTCTTTTGAAACACCATGTAGAAGTTTTAAGACTAATGTTGGAAAGATGCAAGCAATGTCATATCTCATTAAACATTAAGATATGCATTTTTGGCACACCCTTTTGGATATTGTTGGGACATATAGTGTGCAAATAGGGTTTACTGGTTGACCCTGCTAATATTTTTTTCATTGTAAACTTACCCCCACCAAATGCATTGCACCAGTTAAGAGCCACACTCGAACACATAGGGTACTACAAAAATCATATCAAGGGGTACACGCAAATTACTGCGCCGATGGAAAAATTATTGAAGAAGGACACTCGATTTGAGTGGAATGAAGATTTTCAACAAGGATTGGATACTCTAAAGGAAAATATGGTGTCAACAAATATACTGGTGTTTCCAGATTGGGGAAAGACATTTCATGTTCATGTAGATGCATCAGCAATAGAACTTGGAGAAATTATATCATAGCGAGGAGCCGGGGACTTAGGTCGTCCTATAACCTATGAAAGCAGGAAGTTATCAAAATCTGAGAATAATTACAACACCATAGAAAGAGAAGGCCTAGCCATGGTGTATGCACTTCATAAATTCAAACATTATTTATTGGGAAAGAATTTTAAAATGTTCATAGATCATTCTTCCCTCAAATATCTAGTCAACAAGCCAGTGTTGGGGGGAAGGATCTGTAGATGGTTGTTATTATTCTAGGAATTTGATTTTGAATTAATAGTCAAACTAGGGAAGTTGAATGTAGGACTTGATCATATTTCAAGGGTAACCAATGGAGAATAACCTACTAACTTGGAATACAACTTCCCTGATGCACAGTTATTTTCAGTACAACTACCTGATGAATTCTTCGTTGATTTCATTGAATTATTAAGTACATGAGTTGCACCATAAGATTTTAGTACTGTGCAGAAAAAAAATATGTTAGTCAAATTTTCAGACTATCAACTCATTGCAGGTCATTTATACAAGATGGGTATAGACAACATTCTTAGAAGGTGTGTATTGGAACATGAACGACCCATGGTTTTAGCAGAAGCTCATGAAGGTATAGTTGGAGGAAACTATGCAGGAAAAAATACCACAAAGAAGGTATTGCACACAGGTCTATGGTGGCCAATAGTTCATAAAGAGGCCAAGGCATATTGCCAAAACTGTGATGTCTTTCAGAGGGTTGGAAAACCCAATAGGAAGGATGAGATGCCCCTAAGACCACAAGTAACTCTGTAGGTATTTGAAAAATGGGAAATAGATTTCGTCGGACCTATTAATACACCATCAAGAAGGTCAGGAGTTATATATATCATTAATATGACCAAATAATTAACCATATGGGAAGAATCAACACTAGTCAAAGATTGCAATGTAGAGACAATAGCCCACTTCCTATTTGAGCAGGTGATCACATGATTTGGATGTCCCAAGATTTTGATGAGTGACCAAGGAACCCATTTTATTAATAGTACCATCACTATTATGACTAAGGAGTTTAAATTCTATCACCAGAAGAGTACACCATATCATCCTCAGGAAAATGGGACAGTAGAAGATTTCAACAAGATTTTGGAAAATTCTTTGACTAAGATATACAATGTTAACAGGGATGATTGGGATCTAAAAAATACCAACAATAGTATGGGCATACAATACCACATGCAAGAAGTTGACAGGATAAACACCATTCAGATTGTTGTATGGACATGAAGTAGTCGTTCCATTAGAATTTTTGGTACCTAGTCTACATGTAACAACAATTACCAATATGACACAAAGCGGTGTAGTACAAGAGAGGTTAAGTTAACTGATGGAAATGGAAGAAGACAGGATTTTGGAAATATTTCACCAAGAGGTACAGAAAGCAAGCGACAAATCCTGGCATGACAGACACATAAAGAAGAAGAGGTTTAAGGAGGGAGACCTAGTTCTCCTCTAAGACAAAACTTTTTTGCAACACCCTGGTAAGTTTAGAATGAATTTTCTAGGGCCATATGAAGTAAAAACTATCGCAGATGGATGATTTGTTTAGATAAAGGAATTGGGAGGAACAAAACTGAAAGGAATGGTCAACGGTAGTCGAATGAAGCTATACAGTGACAATCACCCTACTAACTCTTAATAGTTACATTGCAGTAATAAAACCATGTACATAGTGTACTATAGTAGATATTAGGAAAGAAAACTGATAAAAATAAATAAATAGTAGAAAAAGAAGAAAAATGAAGACAAAAGTAGAAAAATAAGGAAAATACAAAACATTGGGAAATGTCGTACGCAACAGATAGCGAAATCACCGCGACAAGAAGCAAAAGTTACCACGCACAACATATGACTAGAAGTAAAAACACACAGTGCACCAGAGAAAAATTCACAGTAGAAACATGTATTGCACCAAAAAGTTACAATCAATTGGAAAACGGGCCAACGGTCGGAAAATCAAAAACCTGTTATCTGGGTAAAAAAGCGTGAACCGACAATTTATGAAACTTAATGAAGAGTGCTCAAGAAGATTTAACACATTTATGGCCATCAAAGAAGCATCTCTGAGAATATTTAGGGCATTGATGATACCCCATATATAACTTAAACACGGTCCAAACAACACTCATTCTGAATTTACATATCCGCGAAGCTAAGGAGAATGAAGACATGTGGTGAACAAACGAGTTTAAAGATATTAGCAACTAAATTTCAACCGCAGAAGGAATAATTATATAGGATGGCACCTCCAAATATATTCACACCTAGCCAAAAAACATGGAAAACACACGACAACCACATGTCACCGTAGGAACCCACAAAGGAAGAACATGATTTTACATAGCTAGAGGGAATCGTCGATATCGATACAATTCCTTCAACAAAAGCTAAGTGCCACACTGGTATAGGAAGAGGGACAAACCCTGAAAATGGTCGAGATGGAGATCGAGTCACAGGGAATTGTGGTGGGGCAAAACCTATCGAAAATAGGAAACCCACAACAAACTTCCAATGTCAAAGCAACCCACCAGAAAAATGGTATTGACAGTGAAAGGACAAAATCTGACAGGCCAGGTTCATAAACTATGGTAGGGTCCACATAGCAAGAGGAAGTGAAACTCGAAGACATCATGCGGCAACTAGAGTCAGGCAGGGAAGAAATAGAACTAGAGGCCAAGACATCTTGCGCACCAACATAGAGAAAGGGGAAACATCCCATTGTGAGGTCCCCATGCAAGCATCCTGAGGCCTCTATAGTTTTTTTGCACATTTTAGATTGGGTGCAGGCCACACCAAGTTTGTTGGGCTGCGTCAATGATCAAAATCTGCACCAGGGGTCAAAATTTAGCTCAAAAATCAAAGTTCTTGGAATTGACTCAAAACGAACGCGTGCGTAGCCCTCGTCGTCATGAACCCAACACAACTCGTTTGGGTTCAAATGAACATCAGATGAGAGAGATATCGCGATCTGTTCGAATCACCAAACAGGTAAAAAAAAATGAGTGCTGGTTGTACAGTCCGTACAGTCCGTATGGATGCTGACGTGGCAGAGGTCATACGCTGATGTGGCATGTATGTATGCTAAGTTGGCATATGTTGACGTGGCAGTTTTAGATTGGTAGATGTGGACGAGTGATGTTGCGACACATGGCATTTAATGGGAAAATGGTGTGGTGCCACGTGGCACTGTTGTAATTGGTTGTTTGTTTAAAATTTTATGGATTCTGTGGGGTTCGAACCCCAGACCTCCTCCCACCATGCAAATCTTTGGAAAAGGCTACCCAACCGGTGTGCCACACATTAGTTCTTATAATATATGTGGGATTAAATATATTTGAATTTGATTAAAGTGTGGTTTGGCGTGGGGTCGGGTTGGGGCTTAGCCCCAGCCCCCGATTTTATATGTTTTGACATGTGACCACATACGGAGCGTGTGCAGGAATTAGTTTTTTTGAAAATGTTTATACCACCGTATTCCACCACTTGTCACAACCACATTCGTTTTGAAACTTAGCCCCCTTTTTCGATAGTGCGAGGTCGTATGGAAGACCACATGACCATGACCTTGGCGGTTAGGGGTTGGGCGCACCCTAACCATCCTACAGTTTGATCATTTTTTGTGGTTATTTACGGTGCTAGGTTTTAGCATGATTTTTTGAGCGTGTTCTTGGTTGAACGTACGGAGGTGCATTTTGGTGAACCATAGACAACAAGCTTGAAGGAAGAAAATGGCAGGAGACCTATCTTCTTCATTTTTTGGCCAAATGAGGTGCCGTAAAAGCCCAGCTAGGGGTTTTCGGACGTTCTGAATCCATTGGCACTATTTTCACAGCCATTTGAAGACTTATTTTGTAGGTTTTTAACCATTGAAGTTTCAGGAAGCTCTAGGGAGCTTGAAGCCCTCATTGTTTGAGGTCATGCTTAGATGAGCCCATGTTTGTTTTCTGTGATTGAATAATCATTTTTGGATAATTGTTATGCTATGAACACTTTGGGATAGGTTCTAGATCCATTTGAGGACTTTTACAGGTGTTTTTGCCAAAGAGAAGCTCAGGGAAGCTTAAGGCCACATGTAGAAGAGGTCATGCCTGGATGAGCCATGATCCGTTTTTCAGAGTTTTATTAGTCATTTTTGGGGTTTTTATGTATTCTAATCTCAATGGTACAGTCTATATTTTCATTGGAGTTGAGCAGCAGCTTGTAAAATAATTTTTGAAAAATTAATCCCAAAGAGCCAAGTCCATTGATGGGGGCTCAAGGAGATGTAGCCCAGAGAGGGGTGAACTCCTTTATCATGTTGTTCTTGTTGTGAGTTTGATGGTTTATTTGCTGCAATTTATGTTGTTGTGGATTTATTTAAGGTACATATTTAACCATTTAAAATAACATTTCCTCACACATGAACATTTAAAATAAGAAGCATAAACTTGGCACATAATTTATC
>JASDQU010880763.1:34657-52397 GCA_032191745.1 Picea mariana
GTGTTGTGTGAGCTTCCAAATCAACTATCTTTGCGCGAAATCCATGAATGGCTTCACTTATATTTATCACTTTCTCTTCCAAAGGAGTATCTTATTCTATTTATACCTCTGGGATATTTTTGTATACCTCTTTCACTGCCTGTTGGAATATTTTTGTTTTCTACACAGCTTTGTCCCATTCTAGGATGAGTTTGTTTTATTCTATGTGCAATGCATCATTTTTTGTAGTCTCTTTGACCAAATCCATAATAGTCGATTTTGTGTGCAACTCTATCTCTTGTGTGAAACTTTTCTTCAAGCTATGTACCACGTTCAGTGGTAACTGTGACAAAACCATATAATTCAATTCTCCTTCATGTGTGCCTTCCTCTTTCTTTCCATGAAATTTTCTTGTTCAACTCTATTTTTTGTTAATTTGACTCTTTGAACAATTCCCAATTCATAACTTCAAGCCTCATGTCTATTCAAATGTTTATTGTGGCTTACCTCAAGATATTTTATTGTCTCTTTTCTTTTCTTTTTCTTTTTCTTTTCTCTTCTCTTCTCTCGCTCTCTCTCTTTCTCTTTTCCATTATAATATAGATATTATAGTACATGTACTGCACATTTAGACTAGTCCATAGAAGGACGGTTGTACCTATATAGTTTTAGCCGACTACCATTGACCATTCCTTCCGTGATTTCCCCATTCAATTTTTTTAACTGAACAACACCTACCTCTCTCACAAATATTATCATATACGAACCTAACCAGTACATTTGAAACTTTCCAAGGTGCTGCAAATTTTTTATCATAGAGAAAAACTAGGTCTGCCATCTAGGACTTCCTTTGTTTAATATGCTTGTCATGCCATGATTTTTTGTGTGTTTTTCTGAACCTACTGATGCAATATTGCGATGAAATGGTCCTCCTCTAGTTCCACTAACTATGGTGGTATTTTCTCTATTTTTTAAAAATCCATGAGCTCTGTTAGCGCAACAATGCACAGACTCGACACAATGAAATCCATGGGCAATATGCTTCCTGGTTGTATACTAATAGAAATGGTGTCTATCCTATCAACTTATTACATGTAGTTCTATATGCACATAGTACTATAGGAATCATTAGGTCCTAGTCATATTGATTTACATTACATATCTTCACCAACGCATTCTCTAGAATCTTGTTAAACACTTCCATTGTTTCATTCTCCTGAGGATGATAGGTGTGATCTTCTGGTAATAAATTTATAATTATTCTGTCAAGGAAGTAACCGTTTTGCTCAAAAAATGGGTCCCATGATCACTCATAAGGATTCTCGTACATACACACCTTATAACAACATTATCAAATATAAACCACATAACAATATCTGAGCTGAAATCTCTGACAGGTTCTGCTTCAACCCATCAAGTCAAGTAATTTGTCACAGTGATTATATATCTTGCTCCTAACCTTTTTGTTGGTGGGTTGATCGGTCCAAAGAAATCAACTTCCCATTTATCAAAATCCTGCAATGTAACTTGCAGTATTAAAGGAATCTCATCTCTTTGGATGGATTTCCGATTTGCTGACAGACATCACAGGTATGCCAAATCTCCTTATCATCCTTATGAAGGGTGGGACACCAAAGTCATGTATGCAAAATTTTATGAGCTGTCACTTTCCCTGCATAATGGTCTCCTGCAATTCCTTTATGTTCTTCTGATAGTATCATAGGCCTCTCGTTCTCTAATACACATCATCAAAGAATACCATTTGTGCCTAACTTATACAAATTTCCCGCTATAAGATGATAATCTACTTCCTTTACCACTAACTTCTTCTTCTGCGCAATTGTAAAGTTGGGTGGGGCTACTCCCATGCTCAAGAACTAAATAATATATGAAAATTAATCATCAACCATATTTATTGCAAACAAGTTCACACCTGGTAGACTTTCATTCATATTTCCTATATCTTTCCATGTTAATATGCACCACAACTGGTCAGGTCCTGTATTTAATTTTCTTGGTTTCACAATCACTTCAAAATCATACTCCTGAAATAATAAAAACCATATGCATATCTTCCCCCCCCAAAATGGCTTATTGACTAAGTATCTATGTGTATAATGATCCATGTACATATTAAAATGTGATCCCAACAGATAATGCCTAAAATTTTGTAGTGCATATACTATTTCTAGTCCTTCAGTCTATGTAGTAGTGTAATTTTGTTCAGTAGTCGACAATTGTCTATTGGAAAATGCAATGGGATGATCCAAACCTCCTTCCCCTGGCTGAGATAGAATTTCATCTAACACTATAGATGATGCGTCTACATGGACATGGAATTCCTCCTTCGAATTTCGAAATACTAAAATTGGCGCAGTAACCATTTTTTTCTTCAAAGTAGACAAACTGAGTTGACATTCCTTATTCCATTGAAACTTGACCTCCTTCTTCAACAAATTTTCCATGAGGGTTGTGATATGTGTGCATCCCCTAATAAAAATTTTGTAGTACCCTGTATGAGCCAATGTTTCTTGTAGTTGTCACACTGATGTAGGTGGTGGAAAATCAACAATAAAAACAATCTTCGCAGGATCAACCAAAAGTATTTGTTTGCATACTACATGGACCAATAGGATACCAAATGGTTCGTAGAAAATACACTTCTTCAAGTTCAAGGAAATCTGGAACTTTCTACATCTGTCCAACATCAAGTGCATGATTTTAATAAGGTCCTTCAACAAATTGAACACTGTCTAATCATCCAAGTATACTTCTAGGAATTTATGAATAAATTCTTTAAAACACGCGAAAACAACTCGAGAAAATAATGTTGGTGAATTTTTCAATCCAAAAGGCATGATTTTATACTGGTAACATCCTCATTTCATCACAAATGTTGTATTATGCCTATCTTCCTATGCAATATTAATCTGGTGATACCCAGAGAATCCATCAGTAAATGAGTAAGCTTCATGTCCTTCTACATTCTTCAAAACTTCATCTATAAACGGGGTAGAAAATGATTCATGTAAGAAATCATCATTCGTTTTTATGCATATCCATGCAAATTGTGGTTCCACCCAATTTCTTCATTGCGACAAGTTCAATAATCCCATCTTCCAACATCCTATGTCTTTCTTCTTTCACTTTTTGCTTATATACTGGGTTCAATCAATATGGTCTCTGCTTCACTGGCTTGGCATCTAAATTCAAAGGGATATTCATATTCCCTAGCTTCCCAACAATCCCTTTCATTTATGAAAATGTAGTTGGGAAAATGTCTTGGTATTCATGTAATAAATCAACAATCTTATTCACATTTTCTTCATTCGAGTAAGCTCCAATGTTTTCAAACTTGGGATTGTCCTTTGTACCAATATTCACCTTGCATGTTTTCATCGACTTTGCATACATGATAGATTCAATCTTGGGACCCTCTATTGCACGCTCTCCTTTAGTTTTTGGTATTTGCAAATTTATCGGGTCTTCATCCTCCTGGTCTTCTCCAACAATGTTATAACATTCCAAAACCTCTTAAATAGTTGAAAAATATCTAGACACACTACATAAGGGCATTGGTCATGTTAAGTCTTCTGATGTAAAAATATTGTTTTTGATAATCTGCAGAATTGTGTCTACCGAAGGGAAATCATATTCAAACTTGAAAGTTACCTTGAAGTTGTGAGACAAATATTTCCAACATGTTTTTCCTCTACATACTTCCAGTTCTAAATACCATTTCTCCAGGATCATAACCAGAGTGTGTACAAACAAGTGTGCCCATTTCTGTTTAGGTATTGAGTTCCATGTTGCGGTGCATTATGTAATATGATCTATAGGATAACTCAACCCAATATAATTCTACACAATATATTTAGTTTTTGTTCTGAACTCGACCTGTAACATCCTTTCGCATTGCTACAAATTCTCTATTCTATCTTTATGCATCACCCACCACCTTGCAGGAGTCACTTTCAACATGATATGTAAAGCTAATAATATTTGTTGTTCTGATATCTACAATTCAAATTATTTTACAAAAGAATCTATATATGTTAGTTCATCATACTTCAGAGGATTGCATACCTCATCTCTAATCCAGTGCAATGTGTGAGTAATATGAGCACATCTCCTTGTAGATACTTCGTGTAACCTCTATTTCCAATGTTCAAGGGCTTCTTCTGAATCCGATGTAGAAGAACTAATACTTCACCAAATTAGTACACCCTCAATAATAGGATTAATATAGTCATCCATCCCCACAGTCACATTGTAAAGGTTATAGAGTTATTTTCCCCTTGTCGATTCCACATATTGCCTTCCTTCTGTGGGATCCAACGGCAGAGTAACTCTTAAGTCTCCTACTTCAAAGATCATTTTTCTCTTTTTTGGGTCAATAATGGTATGGTTCTCAAACTCCCAATCGAGTCCAAGTAATGCTGGGTAAGACTTACTACCATCCACTATCTTGATTACTTCAAAATCTGTTGTGTTTCACACTCCATCGATATTAAGATTCACCCCTATTAATCATCTAATCAAAACAATCTTGTGTTGATTTGCAAGACTCAATTGAATTGGTGAATATATCAAATTTTGTTTTCCCATAATATCCCATGTTTGCTTCGAAAGGACATGAGATCCTAGATACAAGATGATATTATCCATATCATAGTCTCGTGTCTGCACATTAAGTAAGAATTCCATGTTCGTCCTTTTCCTACACTGTACTTGATTAACTGCTCACTATGCAACAAGAGATTCTTTACCTTGTGTGCACTAGAAGATCATCCCGTGCAACACATTTAATGCAGTTTCATCTTTCATTAGTTCTCAACAAGTCTTTAATAAACTTTTCAGACTACTTACCTTCTCAACTAGCCTTTCTGTGATCGAGTGGTCATAGGATGGAGGCATGTCATACAGAGGTTGCGAAGTTGATGCTCCCCATCCTATTTCTAAAATTTTATTTCTTTATTTATTATATGTTTCTCTCTCTTTCTAAGGATTAAACATCATATGAAGTTTTTCTTCTTTCCTAACCCACTGGTCAATATGAATTCCTTGTTTTGTACATAATCTCCTATTCTTTCTCCTCCGCACATAAGTGATGCTACCCTTGGTCGATCATCATGCTCTTCCGCTGCTATCATCTACAAATTATGGTTCATTTTCTCTTGCCACTTCACAATCAATTAGGGATAGTCTTCTGTTACATGATCCAACCATCTGATACAAACCCCCACCACTCTTGGGTCTTGCACGAACTCCCATTCTAGGATCATTCTCTTAAAGTGGCTAAATTATCTCTCAAGCTCTTGTTGAACCCTCAAAACTATATTCCACATGCCTTTTTCCTTTTCCCTGCACGTAAATTTATGTTTGGAAGGGTCTTATCTCTTCAACGGAGAATTTTGTGTGACCTCAGGAAAAAACCGTAGGCTAGACCCTTTAAACAATAGGAACTTCGCTACTTTAGAGATCTGGGCTTCGAGAGTTCCAACTACAACACATGACAATCCTCCTGAATGTTGAATTTGTGAACAGCTGAATATAGGCAGGGATCAACGACTTACAATACGCACCTTTATTTACGGTCCATGAAAATTCTGGTACTTCGGGCTTCGAGAGTCTTCCCAGTCTAAATGTTCAACACCTCTGAATGTGCGAACTTCGAACTTGCAAATCAGATGGTTGACACCCACCTTCAATCGATGACCTAAGATTACTCTAGGCTCTGGGCTTCAAATATTTTCATGATACAACACTTCAAATCCTCCGAACACCAAACTGGTGAAGGGATGGATCTATGATCCACGTGTACCTCTCAACAGACGACCGTGATCTACTCCGGCCTTTGGGATTTTGGGAGTTCTCAAGGAAAAACACTTTACACCTCTGTTATCTTGTACTGGCAAATTTTTGAATCACTAGAAATATGCTGACACGTAGCCCTGACGCCAACTTTCAGGACCTTCTCTGGGCTTTGGATCTTCGGGAGTTCTACACTCTTGCAACAAATCTTCAAGTTCACTAGATAGCTAGACTTCTGGATAACTATTTATCTGTGGACATGTGTCCTTTGTCTACCAACGGTCTAGATTAACTTTAGACTCCGAGACTTCAAGAAATTTGTCTCCTCCACAACACACACCCTAAAACTATCAAATTCACAAATTCCAAAGGACTTAAAGGGTTAACACCCATACACCTTCTCCAAATATGATGGTTGTGAAAAACTCTATCATCTACCTAACAGATCTCGTCCACTCATCCTCCAAACAAGATGAATCCTTTATCCAAGGACCTTTGCTCGCTATTCTTCCTAAGATTTGAGAAATTTAAAGGACTTAGGATTTGGCGTACACTTTGTACTCCTTCTCAGTATGGAACCTAGACTATCTCCTGGTGCATACTTTCACTACTTCTTCTGAGATTTGAGACTTAAAGAAAAATATCCCCTATGCACTCCTTGCACTTGCTCTCCTTGAGACTCTTTCAACAATTCACTAAGTGTTTACCCTCTGCATGCCTTACACGAGTTTATTCCTTGAGATTTTATACTCTAATGAGTATATGTGCACTCCTTGCACTCACTCTATGAATTTCATTCTATCTCTCCTGAGATATTGAGTCTGAAAACAACTCTACCTTCACACTACTTGCATGGCCACTGTGCACTCCTTGCACCAGGATTTCAGAAGAGAAACAATTGAAACTTATCGAACATCAAATATTCATTCATTCAACCATGAAACACACACACACGCGCATATAAACATAGAAAAATAGATAACATAACATTACCCAACTAACTCAGAGATAAGCAGACTCATACATGTGAATCAAATCTCCTCTTTTATATTCCTTTAGAACATATTTACAAGGGTTTCGACAACTCTCATCTTCTTTCTGTTGTTATCCAACAATATTTCTTCAACAACCTCTTCTGGGCATACATTACATACATTTATACATGAAGGGGCTTCTCGAGCCTTCCCTTCAGATTATTCTATTTCTTTCATATCATAATTAAAAGTGTCCTACCATTAAGATTATTACAATAAATACTCATTTACATATTGAGATCTGAGGCGATGCTCAGGATCTATACAACTATAGCTGATTAAAGACAATTTACAATTATCCTTACAATACAAAGACTCACTCTTCCTTGAGCCTTTACAAAATCTATTACATTAAATGATGGATTTAAAACAAAATGAAAAGGTTGATGCTTCTCCTTCCTTGGGATCCACTCCCTTCTATTGTGTTGTTGCATTGGCTGCTAATGTATTGTTGAGTTGGAGTGATGGTCCTACATCATAGTCCTCTACTGACAAAAATCATGAGCTCATTCTCATGGCTCCTTTGCTGCTACTGTTGATATCCTCCTAGGTCCCAAACTTCAGACTATGGTTGTCCATTTGTCTTGCAACATCTTTTCTTTATGGATATCCTAAGTCTTCTAAGCTTCCATACCTTACTCCATAGTGCCCCACTGTCTCTTCTTCTGCACTCTATCTTTCTCACTTGTCTCTTGTTGTTGCTAATGTAAATAGCAGGTTTTTCATGTCTTCTCTGAGACATATTCACCATCAACATTCTTATCACTTCAATTTCAATGTCCAACCTTGAATTTTTCTAGCACATAGCACTACTTTGTACTATAATGATTTCGATGTGGTCCACTACAACACTATTATCTTATGTTTCTTTCATGCTTGCAATAACATGTTGCATGGAATTATCTTCAAGTTATTGGCTACTGTAATACCCCAAGGACAAGCCCCAATTATATCTATGTATTGTAAACATGTTTTGTAGGCTGGTGAGTCGAGCAATTGTAAGCTGGTAAGCTTATGTGTAAGTAGGTCGGAGAGCCTAGGTGTTCAAATCCAGGAACCTGTTTTGTACATGTAATTATGAGCTTTGTTAATATAAAACATCGTTGCCTGTAGACCAACCACAAAGAAAGAGTGATGGGGGACTAGGTTTCCACAAAGTTGGGTAAGGGAGGAGGCTAAGTGTTTGGGCCTAGGGTCTAAGCTAGGGGGATTACCTCTAAAGGGGATAATAATTTATTATTATTTCCTAAAAGGATAAGGTGGTCAATTGACCAAGTGTTTTCCCAAGTTCCTGGGAAAGGAACGTATGAAAAATGGAGTGCATGCAGCTCCAGGAAGACATGTGTCAACCTGGGTGAATGCAGTTAAAGATGAAGAAGTCAGTCACGTGGGGGGGTTTGCTCCTGCATTTAGTCATCCTATGCCTGAGTTCATTAGGATCTGGGTCTTTTGAACTGTTTTTCCTCTACGTCTACATTTTCTTACCTGCGCATAGGGAAGGAAACCCTCACGGGACAATGGTTCACTCTTGAATTCTTCCATCCTCCACTTGAGTTTGTGGGGATGCCTGTCTGAACCTATTTTTCCTCTGCACTGTACCTCTATATTGTTTCCTGGTCATGTGAAACCCATGGGAAAACTGACGGACTGATCCGTGTCTCTGGGGAAGTACGAGTATCCTGTATTTTTTTGAGCCATGTGGTGTCATAACTATTGGTTGTTACGGCCATGCAATTCTTGGACTGAGTGTGGCTTGCTGCCTTTTGTTTTCCTTAGTTGTATTGACTAGTGGATGTTGTCATCACCTTGCGGTAATTGAGTTGAAACTAGTTGAAGAAGCCGGTTGTCAAGCCCGTGGTTGAAGAGGTAGGTTTTCAGGCCTATGAGAAGCTCTCTCCAGGTGAGAGAGTTTGCTGGGTAGTGGTTTTCTCCTATAGGGAGTCCAACACTAGCTATAGAGCTCTGAGAATTCCTGATCTAACCTGTTGTCGAGACCCTGAGAGGGAGGTGAAGAAACCTATGGACTATGTGATAGTGAAGGTGTATACTCTTGGGTGGAACATACATGTGGGGAATGAGAGTCTATGAGTAGTGGGTGTAAGGAGGCTCCTGGAGAGAATCCTTCCAGTTACATTGTGCAGTTTCCAATAACCTCAGCCTAGTATAGGATTCCATTACCTTGGGTGGAGCTTAGCCTAAGCTCAAGGGTGACTCACTACTGAGCATGATGAGAAGTGTGGTCTATGGTTGGGAGGTTCTTGGAAGGCCTGCACATAGTTGGTGGTATTCTAATAAAAGATAAGTACCACTTTTATGTTCATTTACATGCTGTGTAATGGTACATATGTTCTAATTGATGAGTATTGCCTATGTATCTTGCATATGTTGCATGTGTAGGCTTACTATTATTTCTGCATTATTATGTTATATATATGTAGAATAGTCATTCTATGTTTATATGGATGTGTATGTGTTTCCACAAGTATCTCAATGTGGCATAGCCCAGTAGTTTAAGGATGGAGTTGTCACGAATTAGAGTAGTAAAAGATAACTTTAAGGTTGTGTTGGTAGCATTACCCAAACCCTAATGGTCAGGGATGTTACAAATTGGTATTAGAGCATGGTTTCAACACTGAGCTTGGATGGGCCATGTTAGTGGAAATTGAAGCAAGAGTTTCGGAAGGAGTTTTTTTCAAAATGGACAAAACTCAAGTTTTGACCCATGGTTTAAACACTGATCCTGGATGGGCGAGATAAGTGGTCATTGGACTCAAGAGGAAATTGTGTGAAGAGGAACCAATTTTGGACCTCAGAAACATCCCTGAGTTCCAAGGGGATTACCTTGGCCATGTCAAGAAGATCAAGAGGAGTAGAGGTATCGTAAAACCATGATAGAAGTGGTGTTGGAGGGAAAATTAATGGGAACTGTAGGATCTATTTGGAAGAAAAGGGAAAACCCTTACGACTGTCATATCTAGAGAGTGTGCAAAAGGCCCTTATAAATGTTGAATTTAGGAGAAAGAGCACATAAATCTTATGTATTTCAGAGCTTTCAAAGTTCAGGAATAGTAGCGAGGTCGAAGTATCGAAAGGGAAGGTCCCTTTGTTTGGAAGGAGAACAGATGGAAATCTGTTCGGAAAGAGCCACGATATGTTATGACTATTGGATACGGGAAAGAGTGTGGGAGTTAACCCTTGGAGACATTTGTATTTCATGAGTTCGGCGAATTGAACGAGTTCGTCATAAGGGAGGTAAAATCCCCAAAGTTCTGAAGTCCCGAATCTAACTCTGAGCCTTAGATCCGAGGATGCCTGGGAAATATCCTAACCATTAGATGTAGGAAGTAGACGATAGTCAAGTTACCCTAACTACCAATGACTTAAGAAACCTTGCAAGATGGATGGTTGTGAGCCCCTTAGTAAATCCACAGAGTAACATAGTCCTTCGGTATCGTCGATCTGAGAGAATTCAAAAGCTCATAAGAGATAACGTTTTCAAGATAAAAGGTGAGATCCAAAATAGTCGGGCTCATAGGAGGAATGAAGTTTGAGGCCTTTGAACATCTACAAAAATATTCCAAGTCAGAAGAATTTATTAGATCAAGAGGAGGAGCGACAACAACTGTCATATCGGTTGTGGGAAGAAGCCTGGACTGTTAGATCAGTGTCCAGGGAAGCATAGGAGAAGTACTGAGAAGGAACATATCCTAACTATCGGATCTGAGCACAAGGGGATGATAGTCATTCGTTCAAAGGTAAGGTGAATGAGTGTTAACCTTTGTGTGCACCGAAGGGTTAACTCGCCAAAATACCAAAGTCCTGAAGCGAGTTAGGGACCATTCATCACCAAGAGAGACAGGTGGCACAAGATCCACAACCCCTGAGCGAGAGCTTGTGGTCAAGGAGAGTTTGAAATCACCAAAGTAGGTCCTGGTCATTGATTTTCAGGAGGGGTATGTATCAATAGATTAGAGTTTTTAGGGAAAAAAAATCGAGAGTTTCAGTTGAGAGTTGAAACTCCCGAATCCCAGAGAGTCGGAGACCTGAAGTGAATCTTGACCATAGATCCAGAAGGGCACGTGGTGACGGATCGTGGACTCTAGGTGGAAGCACTTCGGGAGAATGCAAAGGAGAAGAGTTTGAAACTACCAATGTTATGAAGCAGGATCTCGATCGTTGATCAAGGATGAGGTCGAAAGACCATTGATATGGTATTGGTTGGAAAGAGTTGAAGTCCTGAAGAGAATTAGGGTCGTTGATTTGGAGAGGACGCGTGGCAGAATATCTATCACTCTGGGAAAATTCACTCCATATATTTGTGTGTGTGGAGACGTGAGAAATCCTGAAGGCTGAAGAGCTGGAGTTTATAAGAACCGCCCGATTGTTGAGTATAGGTTTCATTAGATATTCCACTCTATAATATTGTCATACGGGGAAAAAAAGATAGTTGAGAGTTGAAACTCTCGAGGGCTAGAGAGCTGGAATCAATCGTAGTCGTTGATTTGGAAGGGGGCCACACGTCGACAGATCGTGAACTCCAGGTGAAAGAGTTCCAGGAGGATGCAAGTTGGGAAAGTTGAGACCTTCGAAGGCCAGAGTCCCAAATTGGATCTCGATCATTGATCATGAAAGAGGATGAGGGCCATTGATCTAGTCTTGGTTGAAGGTTCTTAAGTTTAGAAGTACTGAAGGACAAAGTCAACGTTAACCATTTATCTACTTCAGGATCTTTCCCAACCAATTATCAAGTATAGTGGAAGGATAACGTAAGTGGAGATGTAAGCCGACAACAAGTGGTCACCATTGCTTTATGACTCATTCGATGGGTAATCACTTTGGAGGAATTGCTACTCTAGAATTTAGGGGCCACGAATAACCGAATTTCCGAAGTAAATGAGAGCCGTCCAACTCATCATGACATTAAGACGAGACCATTGATTTTGATAAGTGATCAAGCACTTCTTAGCTTAACACCTGGTCACCACCTACGGTCGTATGGAATAAAGAAACAAATGGAAAAGAAGAAGCAATTCTAAAATCAATAAGACCGTGGTTTTGTGCATATGGTCATATGTAAATGGTTTGAAGGAAGTGCCTCATAAATATTTGACTCGATAGAGAGTTAACACTAGAATAATACAGAGAATTGATAAAGGATCAAAATATGATCTGTTTGTGAACTGAGAACACAACAGAATCATGAGTATGATATAATGGGTTGATCCATGTCTATGATCAACTCATGAAGACAAAATAACTGACACATAGTCATGATTAAAAAAAAGAGTTAAGTCATAGAAAAAGGAAAAATGATATTAATTAAAGAATAATATTATCACTTACATGAAAAGGTACCTGCAAATTTATTTGACAATTTTTGTATGATATGTATAGTTCTAACAAGATGGTTGCTTGCAAGTTTATCAAGATTAGAGGTATAACCAAATCAATTCAAGAATATCATCAGATGTTAGGGTCATGGAGGCATGACTTTGCTTACAAAATTTGGATGAGGTACTACAAATGAAAGAATCCTCACATGGGACATGAAGCTAGCAGGTGAATAATGTCATTAATGAGCATAGAAAGGTAAAGTAAGGATCTATAGCCTTGAAGGTAGAGATGTGTAGACAGTTGCAAGCTTGATGTGGAAGGAAACAAAGAGCTTAAGAGGTGGTGTGTGAATAATCTCTATGTGTCAAGCATAGGAGTTCCAGGGAAGGATTTGTTAGATATGACTTATCTATTGTCTAAAATCTTAAATTAGAGTTCACAGTGGAAAGAATATGCCAATGCAGAGGAATTGGAATGCTCTCTCACTTAAAAACTGGCATTGAATGAAAATGGATTTCCATTGGGGAATGGTACTAAGTGGGAAAGAATGGCCAGGTGGAATGTGGCTGGAAAAGTGTTCAGACCCAGGGAACCATAGTGCAGATGAGAAGAATGGGAGCACACAAGGTATCAAGGATCTAAAGGAATTCAAGGACAACCAACTACAATAGAAATAGATAAATAAATAAATGAATTGAAATAGAAATGCACTAGGGTGCATGAAGCATACAATGAAGTTAAATTGCATATGCATTAGTAGGCATGATGACATTAAATGCTTGGTGCATATGGATGTGTAATTTTGCATATGTACATGCTTGGATATGCATATAACATGTTGGTGAACTTAGAATAGTCTGTTATTATGAAATACTTTTTGTGTATGACAAAAGGATGGATTATGTATTCAGGAAAAATGATACAGTAGGGTTAAATATGTGGATGTTGTTGTTTCTTATAATTTACATCGAGGATAAGACTCATGAGGATGGTAGGAATGGTGATAAAAATGATGAAGGGGGAAGTCTTTGAGCTTCTACAAATATCAGTTGGTCAGACAACAACAAGTAGGTTGGTAACAACCAGGAAGGTATGCATTTAGTTTTTGTTGATGCATACATGTTGAAGGGGATCGAGGTAAGGATTCCCTCAGTTAATTTTCAGTGTTTAAATTGATATGTAATGGTCGAAGGCCTAGAGTGTGTAAGTGTTGTTGATGCTAGAATGCACTTAGATAAAATGTCAGTTGCATATTATGTTATGATTGGTTATGGGATGATGGCCAGGTTAATTCAGGAGACATACTCCTTATATAACAATGAATGCCAGTAAGTTGGTCATGTATGAGACTAGGACATGGTTGGATATGGCAAGGTATGGATATGGAAAGGTTATGAGTCACACGGGTACTAAAAGCTTCCTACCTTTAAATAAAAATTGGAATGAATCATTTTTTCTAAAACTAATGAACACCACATAATTATATTCTTGATGTATTGTTCGGGTCAAAAAGGAAGGCATCCAATTAATTGGTAAGACAATAGGAAGTGTGTGGAGAATGTCTCAACACATTGGCCAGAATTCCAACTTATGGATGGTGAGATACATGACTGAGATGAAAAGCATTATGTAATTCAATGCAAGGTGCACTGAATAAGTATGCATTGAGAATTTCACTCATGTATAGTAAGTGATAGAATTGTATATTAAAAGCAATAGATGAATGAGTTTTGTAAGTACATGCATATATATTATTGCATGGAAATAATTGTTACTAACAAATGAAATGTTGTGAACTCATGAAACAAAGGACATTTCAGGAGTTGCTAGACATTGCAACAAGAAAGTTGCAAGTCAAGTAGTCACATGAGCATTGACTACATGAAATTTTATTGTTCAGAAGAAGAAGTAATGAAATTATAGATATTACTGTGAACATGCATATGTATAGAATGACGAGTCGTTCTAGTTTATTAAATTGTTGGGTAATTGTGATTGAATTGCCAGGTGTAGGAAATTCTAAGATCACTGCATAAGATTTTGTACACGTTGCAATTGAATATGATGTACAACAAATACTAACAATTCGTTGATGTATGCAAGATGAAGCATTACAGGAAAAATGGTATGCAGTTTGGTTCCTGTGGAAAACCACAAGGATGATTGCATTCATAATATGGTAGCAACCAAGATGAATTATGAAATAGAATTTCATGTTTTGGGGAAAAGATGAATTCCCTTTGAACTAAGTTTGAGTTTCTAAATAAATTATTTTATGTTTTCTCATGTTAACTGGATGTGGGTGATGCAGATGAGATGATGTTGATTAAAGTTTAAATGTTGACTACAAAGAGTAGCTCGGGGAAGATGTTGATTGGAGACAACAGATCTTACCCTGTGGATCCCCGGTGGATATGTGTGTGTGTAAACTTATCCTTGGGTTGCCTTGGGGAAGGCTAGAGCCCTGGAGGGAGAAGTATGGGGATAGGTTCCCTAGTATGAGGCCTGGAGGGTACCTGGAGACCTTTGAGGGTAGTTGGAACTCCAGGAGCCACGGTGCTCCAAGACTTCCTGAGCTGGCATGTTGCTAAAGCCCAAGGAAAGGGAGGTGTAGCAACTGATGGATTGTGTGACAGTGAAGGTGTACACTCCTAGAGTGGAATAGGCATGTGGGGAAGGAGGGACCATTGGTTGGATTTCTATTGAGGTTTGGTACATTTGTCTAGACCATGTTGATGTGGAAGGTCTTCTCAATCAAAAGATAAGTATCAATTCTCTATTTATTGTATGTTGTGAATCTTGTATATAGGTTATAATGTTATTAGAATTTTCTGTATATACATATATATACATTACATATATGCTTGCATTACCTACATCCATGAATGTACATAATGTGTTTCATGTTTCATTGCTTAAGAAATTTATACTTGATTCTAATCATGTTATTGATTGGAACGTGATTCATGTAGAGAAAGAAGGCATCTTGCAAGTGCATCCGGTGCTCATATTGGACTGGAAAAGAAAGCAACTCCGGAATCGAGCCATATGAATTGTAAAGGTCCAGTGGACCTGGTATGGTCCTGAGGATGCGACATGGGAGCATGAGGATGCTATGCTTGAAGAATACTCACATCTTATTGAAGATTTTGGAAATCTTGCTGATGCTGTGTAAGTAAGTTGCACTGAGGACAATGCAAAAATAAGGGGAAGGGATTGTAATACCCCAAGGATGAGCCCTAGTTATATCTACGTATTGTAAACATGTTTTGTAGACTGGTGAACCGAGAAATTGTAAGTTGGTAATCTTATGTGTAAGTAGGCCAAAGAGCGTATGTGTTAAAGGCCAGGAGCCTATTTTGTACATGTAATTATGCACTTTGTTAATATAAAACATTGTTGCCTGTAGACCGACCACAAAGAAAGAGTGATGGGGGACCGAGGTTCCATAAGGTTGGGTAAGGGAGGAGGCTAAGTGTTTGGGCCTAGGGGCTAAGCTAAGGGGCTTACCTCTAAAGGGGATAATAATATATTATTATTTCCTAAAAGTCTAAGGTGGTGAATTGGCCAAGTGTTGTCCCAAGTTCCTCGGAAAGGAACATATGAAAAATGGAGTGCATGTAGCTCCATGAAGAAAAGTGTCGACTTGGGCTCATGCAGTTAAATCTGTAGAAGTCATCCATGTGGGGGGTTTTCTCTTGCATTCTGTCATCCTCTGCTTGAGTTCGCTGGGATCTGGGGCGTCTGAACTGTTTTTCCTTTACGTCTGCATTTTCTTAGCTACACACAAGGAAGAAAACCCTCACAGGAAGGTGGTTCGCTCTTGCATTCTTCCATACTCCTCCTAATTTCATGGGGATTCCCGTCTGAACCCATTTTTCCTTTGAGCTTGACCTCTACATTGTTTCCTGGTCATGTACCCTAAAACCCATGGGAAAATCGACAAACTGATTCATTTCTTCAAGAATTCTGAGTATCCCATATTTGTCTGAGTCGTGTGGTGTCATAATTGTTTCTTTTTGTAGCCACGCACTTCCTGGACTTAGTGTGGCTTCCTGACTTTTGTTTTCCTGAGTTGTATTAACCAATGGTTGTTGTCCTCACCTTGTATGAATTGAGTTGAAACTAGTTCAAGAAGAGGATTGTCAGGCTCATGGTTGAAGATGCAGTTTTTCAGGCCTATGAGCAACTCTCTCTAGGTGAGAGAGTTTGTTGGGAAGTGGTTTTCTCCTAGAAATATTCCAACACCATCTACGAAGCTCTGATAATTCTTGATCTGACATGTTGTCGAGACCTTGAGGGGAAGTGAAGTAGCTGATTTATTGTGTGATATTGAAGGTGTATACTCCCGAATGGAATAGGCATGTGGGGAATGAGATTCCATGATTAGTGGGTGTAAGAAGGCTCCTAGAGAGAATCCTTCCCGTTACACTCTGCAGTTTCCTGTAACCTCAGCCTAGTCTAGGATTCCCTTGCCCTGGTTAGAGCTTAGTCCTAGCTCAGGGATGACCCACTGCTGAGCATGATAAGTAGCATGGTCTATGGCTAGGAGGTTCATGGAAGGTCTGCACACAGTTGGTGGTCTTCTAATAAAATATAAGTACCACTTTTATGTTCATTTACATGTTGTGTAATGATACATATGTTGTAATTGATGAGTATTGCTTGAGTATGTTGTATATGATGCATGTGTAAGCTTACTGTTATTTCCACATTATTATGTTATATATATGTAGAATAGTCATTCTATTTTTTATAACTAGAAGTCACCCTTGGATTGCGGCATAGGTAATCCTGATACCCATCAGTTTGTATGTCACGAAAAATAAATATAAAGGCGGTCTAATGGACGAAACTCATGATGGTATCATTCTAACTCAGATAACTAGATTAGAAAGCACACATAGGTGAGTTGTTGGTCTAATTTCAGTCAATAAGTTTGGTATAGTGGTTAGTAGGGGGAAGAACTTAAGGAGAGTGAAGAGGTCTCCTATGAACGTCAGGTCTTCCAACAACCTAAGGGGGAAAAATTCAGAAAACAAGATCCTTTTGGATTTGGAGCTTCAGTAAATTGAAAAAATTATGACAACACTACAATCAATCATCCATTACAACATAATCCCAATAATCCATGTGAATCCTTCAATCATGAACATTCAGTGTCATATGCATAATAAGTGTTAGAAAAATAGGACCACAGAGCAATAAAATAAAAACAAATGCAGAAACAAAACATAGAAGACACACAATACAAGAGAGACACAGATTTACGTGGTTCACCCAGTGTGGGATATGTCCACCAAAGAAATTGCCAGGTCCTTCCTTTATTATTATCCAGCAAATGAAGGGATACAACCTACAACAAAACCCGCTGTAACTTCCTCTTCTTTCTCTCACAGTCTCCTCTCTCAGAATACAATATTCACCATCATCCATAGCCGCAATACGTTTCCCTCATAAAAGAGGGTTGCCTTCTAGGGAAAAAAACCTTAACATAATCTCTACTGTTAGATCTATGACCTTATAATGAATGGTCCAGATTTACAATGAAATTACAATATACTTTTACAAGGAAATTT
>JASDQU010880763.1:53243-82578 GCA_032191745.1 Picea mariana
TCCCCCGCGTGGAAGAGTTTACATACTTTTGGGGTGTAAATACTTCATGGGGTATAAACACGGCTGAAAGCAAGGACCTCTGAATCAGGAAGATAATCAGGCTCCACAACCAACAATAAGATGGAGTAAGAAAAGATGACTTGGATTAAACAAGAAGTCTCAAATATAGATACATAACCAGAAACCAGAGGCTTTGCTAAAACTTTACAATGTGGGAGCTTAGCTCAACCATCAACCATAACAAAATATCAAAACTGAGTATTTATACTCAAAACAACTTGCTCCCTTTAGAAGCACACTCTAGTAATTGCATTCCAGGCTTGTCGTCTGCATCTTCTTTTGTCAGACTGCACTTGCATTCTTCTGTCAGATGCAAGATCAGATCGGTATGGGCTTCACAAGAAAATCCATAATAGGTAACTTTTAGTTGACAGTCTGCCCTCCACGGCTATATTTTCCATGCTTTCCATTTATGTGGTGAAACGAGGTTTCAAATACCTTCCCCAACTTCATTAACTACCTTCTTCGGATAGGGGTGAGACCTGACACCCCTAAAGTTTTTAGGAAAAATCACGACTCCTTTGAGTCAATTCTGGCACCTCGAGGCTAGGAAGATCCTTCTTGGTGACTGACTCAGGTGTTTTGGTTCTTGGTGCATCTCCTTTCCTTGCCATGTGTGACCTCGGGCCATGACCTCATGCTTATCCCAGCCGTGTCACGATTTCGTGTATCACAAACTCATGCTGCATTCTTACTCAAACCTCTGAGTCATGAAATTGCGAAGCTTGGATCGGGTAACATGCATCCCTTTTGATTGGACAGCCCAGATGACATCAAAATTTTGGGACATCATGCTTCGCAAGTATTCAAGACTCTTCTCTCTTACTTTCCTAACTCGCGAAACCGTGAAAAGATGATCCAACGGTCCAAATCTCTTCTTTGATCAACGACTGCGATCATTTCACGATTTCGTATTTCGTGAGTTCTGATGAATCTACTCCTTGTCTTCTCCATGTCGTGAAGCCATGAAGAACTGATTGAGCACCATGTGTCCTTTGCAGCACCAACTGATAGTATGGACTCACGATTTCAGACCTCTGTTCGATGCTAAACCTGGGGCAACTGCATGATCCTGATCACCCGATGGTCATCGATCTGATCTATCTGATGGATTGCCGTTGTCAAAAACTGATCTTTCTCGCTCACTTGATTTGAGTTGAGATTAGATTGCTTCAAATGTTGTGCCTTGTTCTCACGAATGCGACATGTTTGGCTTACTTGAATGACCGGCTGAGGGCTCGGGAAAACAAAAGATCAAAGGCAGAGATGAAAAGAGAAATGATCAGCCAAACAGAGAATAGGAATGCTGAGAGATGATACTTCTTAGACAGACTGACAAGGAAAACAGGTCAATCAAAAGGATGAAGGAAAACAAAATACAAGCTACAAGTCCGGAGGGAAAACGTATGATCAGGTATGCAAAAGGGGGATGGATAGGAAAGGATACAGACTTAGGTAGAAACCACAAACCTTTAAGGTTTTGACAAATTTATGTGCTAACATTAGGCTCCATGGGGTATAGAGTCCTCCCTGTGAGGCTCTAAGAACTCTTTTCACAGCTTCAGTGCCTTAGTTTTGGGTTGTGGAGTCTCCTATAAAAACAAAATAAAATAAAACAGAAATGGTATTTACAATGATGGGACGCCGATTACGGCTTTAAACAAAAAACATTTTTAGGAAGCGTGCATTTACAGGGCCACCAAAAGCTTCATCGCCTTCCAAATTTTTCAATTTGTAAGTGTTGTTTGGAAATGCTTCAGAAATCTTGAAGGGACCTATCCAAAGGGATTCAAATCTACCATGCTTGCCCTTGTCCTGTCTGGGTGCATCCTATTTTAGTACTAGATATCCCAGCTAGAAATCCTCTTTAATTCCTTTCGTGTCAAAATCCTGCTTGATATTCTACTGATAGTCATGTGCTCTGCCGATCACTTTCTCTCTAGTATTATGTACTTCTATTAGCCGATGAATTCTTCTGATCATGTCATCAGGTTCTCCTTGGTAGTCTTGGAAGAATTTCACTACAGGCAGGGCAAGATGAGAAGAAAAAACTGCTTTAGTCCCATATACCAGTTGGAAAGGAAAGATGCCCATGGACCTCTTTGTTGTCACTCTATCATCCCATAGAGGAAATTTGAGCTTTGATTCCCAGGATTTCTTGTTGTCCTCTATCAGTCTTTTGATGATATTTATTAGGCTCTTGTTGGAGGATTCTGCTAATCCATTGCCTTATGGATAGTAAGGGGTCGAGTGGATTAATGAAATTTTGAACTACTCAAAAAACTTGATCAACATTTCAGCCTTGAAGAAAGCAACATTATTAGTAACAATTATGTCCAGGCAACCAAACCTTGCTATACTATCTTTGAGAAAACCAATGATCACTTTGTGAGTAGTGCTCCTGGTGGGGATAACTTCTATCCACTTGGTGAAATAATCTATTGTAGTTAAAATCCACCTATGTTGACCACTTGAAGGAGGATTAATTTCCCTAATAAAGTCTAGGCCCCATTATTGAAAGGGTCTTGAAGCTAGTACAGGCTTCAATGGCAGAGACTTGAGCTGCTGCTTCCTAGAGAATTTCTGACATTTAATACAAGCCTTGATTTTCGCACAGACATCAATGAATAGAGTAGGCTTGTAGTACCCAGCCCTGAGAATTTTGTAGGCTATGGTCTTCCAAAAATTATGTCCCCCACATAGGCTATCATGGAACTCAAATATAATCCTTTGGGCCTCTTGTGGGTCTAGACATCTCAGGAGCACTCCCAATGGGTCTTTCTAGTACAAGACCTAGTCAATAAGGCAATATCTAATGCTTTGAGATTTAAATCTCTTGCCTTGATTTTCCCCATTCCATATAGAGGTCGCAAATCTTGTAGAAAATATATAATGTCTTTATACCAGGTGCATTTTGCTAATGGAGGGTTGTCTTGAGAAATTTTATCAAACAACTCAGCTTGCTGATCTTCTGAGCAAGTGTCGATGAAATTGACCCCCAAATCTTTACAATTAGATTCAACTCATAACTTGGCTAAACCCTGGCCTTTAATTAGCTTGGTGGTTTTTATTTCCAGATCAAATTCAAGGATTCCAGAAATCCACTTGCTCCTTCTCCCGTCTATGCCAGGCTGGATGAGAATTTCCTTCATAGAAGCTGAAGGAACATATGAAATGATTTTTGAATGCAAAACATAGACTCTGAAAGATTTGAGGGCTTTCACCAAGGCATAGGCCTTCTTCTCCATGATGTCATATCTGATCTATGCATCTCTTAACGCTCTGCTGAAAAAGGAAATAGGTTGTTCCAGCCTTGCACCATTCTTTTGTAGTAAAACAGCTGCCAATGTGTCAAATGAAGCAAAAGAGAAAATCAAAAAATCCTTGAGTAATCAGGACTGATAAGCACAAGTGATTTAGTTAGTGCCTGCTTGATTTGGTTAAAGGATTCTTTGGTCTCAACATTCCATCTTACTTCACTCCCTTTCATGAGCATAACAGTGAGATGTTTCACTAATTCAATAAAATTTGAAACAAACCTTCTCAGAAATTTGATTTTGCCTAGGAAGGAATGAAATTCCTTCTTATACCTGGGAAGTGACAAGGCTTGAATATCTTCTACCCTTCTTGAATCAATCCTGACCCCTTCAGTTGACACAATGTGTCCCAACATTTTTCCTTCCTGCATGGAAAATAAGGATTTCTTGGGATTTAGGGAGAGACCAAATCTTCTGCATTTCGAGAAGATCTTCCTGAAATTTTGGCAATGTTCTTTATCATATTTAGAGAAAAATGTTACGTCATCTAGATAAATGACCATGAATTTATCTCTTTCTCCAATGAAGGTGATGTCCATGGCTCGCTGGAAAGTTTCTCCCACGTTCATCAATCCAAAGGGAATTTTGGCATACATGATTGTGCCCCAAGGAGTGGTGAAGGATGTCTTTTCTCTGTCTTTAGGAAGGACAAAGCTTTGTTTGTATCCAGAAAATCCATCAATCATGGAAATCCTAGATGCACCAGTCACCCTCTGTAATATGTGTTCCATCTTAGGCACCGAGTAATTGTCATTCTTAGATCTCCTATTCAGATTTGTGAAATCGACACAAAGTCTGTTTTCTCCACTCTTCTTTTTCACTAGGACCAGTTTAGCTACCCACTCAGAATATGTCAAAGGGACAATGATTTGGGCATCCAACAACTTCTTTACCTCCTTTTCCATAATAGGCAGCAACATAGGATTTATTGATCTCAATTTCTGCCTAAATGGTTTTCCCTCTTCTCTTAATGGGATCTTATGCTCAATGACGGTTGTCTCGTATGTCCTGAGGTCTTCATAGGTCCAAGAAAATAGATCAGAAAATTATTTTAATAGCTCGTCATACTCAACTCTCTCCTCCCTTGAAATGCTTCTTGATAACTTGACGAAGTTTGTATCCTCCTCTATACCAATATTGCACTCGGCTACATCAACAACCTCATTTCGAACCTTCAACTTTACAGCCACATCGTTCTCATCGAACAATATTTATAGCAGAACTAGCGCCTTTAGAATGTGATTGCTAGGAAGTTGAACAATATGGTGATTAGAAATTTTATTCAAAAATACTTCGGGGGGAGGATCACCTTCGACATCATGATCTTGATCAATATGTAATGCAGAGAATTCATCAACCAACTCAAGAAATATTCTGATTTCTAGATCATCCTCAAACACCTTCCAATGCTTGATATTGTCAGGTACAGAGGGCCTATATATAATCTCAACATCATAGCTGAGCTTGGGTGGCAGTGGGATATTGAACTGGCTCGCTGAGATAGCCAAATAATCATCCATAGTATTTTCCTCTCTCAGAATAAATGAAATATTAAAAGCCGATAAAAAACTATCAATCAGATCCCACACTTCATTTCTATATGATCTCAGTCGAGGGTGCTTAGCTTGATAAATACACATGATCTACTAGACAATCAACTTAACATCTCCAAACACGGATATCTCTTCAATCCACATGTCCTTTACAATGCTCAAACCCAAAAAAAGAGATTCATATTCTTCCACATTATTGGTAGTTCCAAATTCTAACTTGTAGGATAAAGATATAGTTTCCTGAGCAAGGGAAACAAGGAGTACTCTAGAACCAACACCTTCTCTAGAAGAGGCTCCATCAAAGAACATTTTCCACACAGAGGTAATCAGAGGAGAATCTTCACAGAGAGTAATGGACTTTTTGATCTCAAGAGGGGGCTTAGGGGTGTCAGTGAGCTGCAATAAGATGGATCGCAAGTCAGTGTCAAGTGAAAAGATAAGATGGTTGGTGGGATATGATTCATCGCTAATAGTGTAGGCCAAGTAAGCTTCATTGTATAGTCTTATGTTCTCCCCCCCAAACACAGGGATGATGGCATATGTGAGGTCCATCTGCAATGTTCCCCAAAGTCTTTTTATCCAATATATTGATAATAACATGCCAAACTTGGGAGGAACATCAACCACCACGACATCCATGACCACACTTTTCATGGGTAGTTGAAACAAGGTCACAACCACATCTTTGATGACCCCAAGACATTGTACTTTCCTGAAATCAAAGGAATACAAGTCATGGTATGCTTTTGTGATTTCTAGACCTAATTCTTCCACGAAAGTTTTAGGCATGAGGTTATGAGAGGCCCCTAAATCCATCAGACAATTATGCAGTACCTTGTCATGTATGTTTAGTGATGTGTAGAAGGGAGGGAATAAATCGTCTCTATCTTGTATCATGGGACCTGGGATGACTGCTAGCTTCTCGTCTTGAAAATTGATTGAGTCTGAGGGATGATTCAAAGGTTCAAGCAGTAACAATTTAGATAGTGATCTATTTCTTCATGCTAGACTAGCTCTGAAAGGCGTATCAGGATCCTAATCTTCTGAATTTCATGCTCAAAGTTAAAATAGGAGGGGAGATTCATAATTTCTTTTACTTTTGGGATAGGACCTTTGACCACTGGTGGGGGGTTCTGCGTTCTCTTTTCCCTACTGTTGCTTTCTGCATCTTTGGGGGGCTTGTCTTCTCTGGGAGGTTGATCATGGACGTCAGACTTCCCATATTTCATCTTAAACCTGAGGTTGTATCTATTCGGGATGTCACTGGACTTATTCCCCTTGCTCATCTCATTTAATTGAATGTCCATGAGGGATTCCTCGTATGCAGATTGAGTCAAATGAGGAAATGGGGAGGTGTCTCCAAGATAATGGATTTCAGGATCAAGCTCTTCTTCATCCCTTTCTTCATTAGAAACAAGGTTATTTTGGAGAGAGGTTTGGATTTTCTGATCATCCATATCCCTGTTCCAAGGTTCTCTTTTCATAATCTGAGGAGCATGGTTATTTGGCCTCCTGAAGTTTCCTCTGTTATCAACATTTTGAGGATTTATGTACATTCTCTTTCCCTCCAATTCTGACCTTTCCATCCTAGCTGAAAGTGATTTTAGTAACTTGATTACTTCGTCCAATTGAGAGGGGGGCCAGAGGAACTGGAAGTTGAGGCTTTAGATCTTTCCCTTCTTCTGTCTTTATCAGCCTTATTACTAAGTTAGTCAACGACCAATATGTTAGATTCAACTTCCAGGGCTGCATCTTGCATATGAGCCAAGGAGGTATCTCTTCTCTCTCTTAATAGGAGGCAGAAGTCAAGGTCAAAAGCACTAGCATATGTGATTTTGGCAGAGGCCTTTACAGGCTTTATCTCAGTAGGGATCTTATTGTACATTTTGTTGAATCTTTTGGAGAAGTCAGAGACAAACTCTCCCTTTTTCCTTTTTAGGGACCCAAACTCCGTGATATAATACATGAAGTCCTTTTTACCCCCCCATTGTCTCAAGAAGATATCATCCAACACCTCAATCCCATCAATGGATCCAGGGGTCAGGGCCCTGAACCACTTTCTGGATTCTCCATCAAGACTATGGACAAAAATCCTCATCCATACATCTTTGTATACTATGACATAGTTATTAGCATAACTATAGAACACTATAAGGTGCTCTTCTACGGTTATATCTCCCTCTCCTGTAAACTTAGGAAGTTGCTTAAGGTAGCCACCCGTTGGTAGGAAATTAAGAGGCTAAGGAAGAATGAGAGGGGCATATCTGTTAGCTACTATGGCATCCATTCTATTTCTAGGGGGATTAGCACCCACCATTGGGATGTGAACTGGAGGAGAACTAGGTGGGGATGGAGTTCGAGAAGGGGATATTGGAGGTGTGTTTCTGGGGACAAAAGAAAACCATGGAGGACTTGAGGGAGCATAGGTTTCCCTCTCCATAAACTCAACAAATTTAACAAGAGGAGTAGTGAAGCTCGGAGAGGGGAAATCAATAGGAAAGCTCCCAAAATTTAAACTTTTAGAAACTCCAATAGATGGTGTAATAGAAAAATGAGAAATAACTATTGGAGTTGCTATAGGAGGATGGTGAAAATTATCAGAAATACATGGTTTAGTAGCTAAAGTACCGTCTTGAAAGGTATTTCTTCTTCTGAGAATTTTCTCTGGGTCAGTTTCAAGAGTCGCTAGAGTTAGTCATGGAGTAGACATCGTATGTCTACCTCTGGAAGCCACAACTGAAACAATGGAGTCGCCAAAGTGGATTCTCCAGGTGCACAGTTGCAATATTTGATGTACTAAGTTCTGATGCACCTTCATAACTAGTAATCTTTGTCGTTCAATCCTAGGGAAAATCTTCAATTTCTTCCTTGACAACGATGCCATAAATGTTAGCACCAGAAGTCACCCCTGGATTGCGACAGAGGTAATCTCGATACCCATTAGTTTGTATGTCACAAAAAATAAATATAAAGGCGGTCTAATGGATGTAGACTCGGGATGGTATCATACTAACACAGATAACTAGATCGAAAAGAAAAAGCAGGTGATATCTTGGTCTAATTTTAGTCAGTAAGTTTGGTATAGTGGTGAGTAGGGGGAAGAACTTAAGGATAGTGAAGAGGTTTGCTATGAATGTCAGGTCCTCCAACATCCTAAGGAGGGAAAACTCATAAAACAAGATCCTTTTGCATTCAGAGCTTCAGGAAACTGAAAACATTATGACAACACCGCAATCAAACATCCATTACAACACAGTCACAATAATCCATGTGAATCCTTCAGTCATGAACATTCAGTATTAGACACATAATAAGATGGAGTAATAAAATCTGACTTGGATTAAACAAGAAGTCTCAAATACATATACATAACCATAAACCAGAGGCTTTGCTAAAACTTTACAATGCGAGAGCTTAACTTAACCATTGACCATAACAAAATATCAAAACTGATTTATACTCAAAACAACTTGCTCCCTTTAGAAGCACACTCTAGTCATTGCATTCCAGGCTTGCCTTCTGCATATTCTTCTATCAGACTGCACTTGCATTCTTCTGTCAGATGCAAGATTAGATTGATATGGGCTTCACAATAAAATCCATAATAGGGAACTTTCGACTAATAGTCTGCCCTCCACGGTGAGATTTTCCATGCTTTCCATTTATGTGGTGAAACAAGGTTTCAACCACCTTCCCCAACTTCATTAACTACCTTCTTCGAGATCAGGGCAATACCTGACACCCGTGAATTTTCCAGGCGAACTCACAACTCCTTTGAGTAAATTATGGTGCCTCGAGGCCAGGAAGATCTTTCTCGGTGACTGACCTGGGTGATTTGGTTCTTGGCATAGCTCTTTTCCTTTCCCCATGTGACCTCAGGCCATGACCTCATTCTTATCCTAGACGCATCAAGATTTCGGGTATCTCAAACTCATGATGCGTTCTATACTAAAACCTCCAAGTCATGAAATTCTGAAGCTCAGATCGGGTAACATGAATCCCCTTTGATCGGCTGACCTAGACAACATTGACATTTCGGGACATTGCACTTCGCAAGTCTTAAATAATCTTCCCTCTTACTTTCCTGACTCACGAAACCACGAAAAGCTGATCCAATAATCTAACTCTCTCTTTTGATCAATGACTATGATCCTTTCATGATTTTGCATTTCGTGAGTTTTGATGACTCTTCTCCTTGACCCCTCCATCTCACGAAACCATGAAGCACTAATTGCACAACACGTGTCCTTTGTAGCACCAACGTTTATGATGGACCTCGCAATTTCAGATCTCTGTTCGATGCTAAACTTGGTGCAACTGCATGATCTCAATCACCTAATGGTCATCGATATGATCTATCTAATGGATCTCTTCCATTGAAAGCTAATCTTTCTCACTCGCTTGATTTGAGTTGAGAGGTATTCCTTATTTTTCCTTCTCCTCTATGGAAGCATTAAATGGCTTCCCACCTTCACTTGAACCTTCATCCATACACATGTGGTCAGCTTTAAAAACATTTGGCTCTATGGCCTCACTTAAATCCTTTGTCAGCACCTCCGCATGTTGATCTAAAATCTCCTTAGAGTCCATGATATCTTTAGCTGGTCTCTTATGCTACAAATCTGTCTTTCTCTCCTAGAAATTTCTTTGTTGTAGGTTTTTGTTGTTGCTACCCATTGGTTTCTTCCGTTTCTTATTTATTTCTTTAGGAATTTAACATTCTTGAAGGTTCCCCTTGATAATTCTTCATGATTGCATTCCTCTGGTAGTATTACCCTATCTTTGGATGGTTTAACCAATTCTCCAACATCTCTAGCTTCTTCTCCCACTGAGTGAGTATATAATATGAATGTTCCTCTTGAATATATTTTTGGCTCACAACTGTGTGTGACTCCTCTTCTTTCTTTTCCTTTTGAACATAATTTGGCTTCTTTCAGCTCTCCTTTACTCCGAAAGTCTCTAATGACCATATTTTCGTTGCACCTTCCACCACACACAAAATGTTAGTTTTAAAAACCTTTGGCTCCTTGGCCTCTTCCCTAGATGCCTCTTGCATCACTTCCTCACAAGTATGAGCACTTTTGAAAATCATTCCAATAGATATATTGATCTCTCCTATCCTTATACTACAACACTGGGGATATTTTTCTTCCTTCAATAATTCCTTCCCACTCATGAGAAGTATGATCGAACTAGCCTCATATTTAACTCCCTTATCTTCTATTGGAAATAGCATATGTTTACACCCATTATTTTCAAGTATATAAGTATTTTTCCTCCCATCATGTATGACATTCCTATCATATTGACAAAGTCTCCCCAACAGAACATGACAAACATCCATGGGTATAACATCACATAAAAATCTATCCCTATAACCAACTATTTTAAGCTCAACTTTACACTATCTACTTACCATGACTTGATGTCCTTTTTGAAACCAAAACACCCTATATGGATTCATATGTGGATTCATTTACAACTTTATATTTTCCACCATATTTTTGGATACTAATTTATCAGTGCTCCCACTCTCTATGATCACCTTGCATACCCTATATTTGGTCTTGCAAGCAGTTCTGAACAAACTGTTCCTATGGACTAGTTCTCGTACCTCTTTGTCTAGATTTATGAGAGATTTCCTCATCATGATTGATATTCCTTCTTCCACTTCTTCTGCCTTCATCTCTATCTCCACATTCATGTTCTATGCTTCATAAATGTGATCTCCTCTAACTCTTGCATTCTTCCTCTTAGGACATTCCCAAGACATGTGCCTTGTTTTTCGATAGGCATAACACACCACTTCTCCTCCTCTACCTCTTCCTCTACCTCTAGGGAAAGGGTTTCTTCCTCCATAGTGTCCTCCTCTAGAGATTTATCCTCTAATTATATGGTTTCTAGAGCTACCATTTTTTTCTCCTTCCTTATGGAACTTTTCTCTTATGGTTCCTTCTCCTCTATTAGGATTCTTTCCCCTGTTCCGTTGACTCTTCTTCCTTGCCAAATTTTCTTATGCCTTCATGGCTACCTGATAATAAATTTCCACCATCCTCATCATTATCATGTAATATAATATTGGAATTCATACCTCAATCCATTAATGTACCTAGCAACATTTTCTTCATCATTCTCCCTATGTCTTTCTCTTATGTTCAACTTATAAAATTCTTCGGTATACTCTTTCACCGAAAAACCTTTTTGTCTTAGATTCTGCAAGTTCCTAAATAGATTTAACTCATATTCCTTGGGTATGAACTTAGTCTTGATATTATATACTATTCTATCCCAACTCTTAATATTGGACTTATCTTTTCTCCGTATGTCCACTTTCAACTCGTCCCACCATAAAGTTGCATGTCCCTTCAATCTGGTCACTGCATGCTTTATCTTCTTCTCATCATCAGCTTCCTCATAGTCAAAGTACTTGTCTAAAGAACTTATCCAGTCAAGCAATTATTATACATTCAAATTACCTTCATACATTGGGAATTCCATATTTTATTTGTTTCCTAGCTTGACAACAACTCTCAGCAGTCCCTCCTCTACTGCTTGTTCTCCTACAACTTCTTCTTCTTCTACATCTTCACTTTCAAATTCACTGATGTCACCAGCTTTGGGTGCTCTTCTTTGAACTGTCTTTGTAAATGTTTTGAAGCTGCACATAATATATTTATCTAGAAAATTCTACACACATTTGCAGAGAGAAATTGAGAAAGAAGAAGAAGGAGAGAAAGAATAGAAGAATTCTCATTAACCGTAATGAATAATGAATACTTTGCACATGATATACTCTGTATAACTCAATGAATGAGCACTGGAGGAGAAACAATGCACCATAGTGGTGGTATAGAGTGATTTGGACACACACCAGCAGTTACAGGAGTGAAATTCCACCTAGTCTAGTCTCTCAAGAAGTTACGGGAGTGAACTTCCACCTAGCTGAGTTAACTAGTCAACTAGTCTTCAGTTAACTAATTGAACATAGTGTAGTGAGGAGTAGATAAAGGAATCAAGGGTAATGTGCTATTATGGTGATGATCCCAAGGCAAGTGCACATTAGCATGGTGATGATCCCAATGTTTCATGGTGACAAAACCAATGTAACATCTAGACTCAACTCAACTTGTCAAACTGAAGTGTCAATTGAAAGAGAATATTTTCTAGGTGGAATATTCTCTCCTAAAATATAGGAGACTAGATAATGACTAATTATAACTAATAAACAAGGAAAAACCTTAGGAAAAATAAATCCTAGGTGTGTTTGAAGTAACTCCAACACCCCCCCTGAACATCACTATGGTGAAAATAAAGAATGGGTCCCGGCAACGAGGTCATGTTAGGTACCCAAATACAAAAGATACACTGAAATAAAGTGAGGAACGAGGGAAAAACTCATGGGAAAACCCCCCCTCAAGGTACAATGTATCTAAAAATAAGAACTACAGTTGCTAGGAAACTCTTTCTTTCACTCCAAGATGAATTTGTAGAGAATGGAACTTCTTCTTAGTGAAGGTCTTGGTGAAGATGTTTGTCATTTGTTCTGCTGCAGGAAAAAAATGTAGGTTAATGATCCCTTTGTGTACTAAGAATTGGATGTAGTGCATGTGGATCTTTATGTTCTTCGTCTGCTACCTCTTAAATGGATCTCTACAGAATTTTAGATTGCTCTAGTTTTCACACCAGATGATGATCGGTCGGTGAAACTGAATGCCCAACTCAGTGAGAAAATGTTGTAGCCACATAGCTTGAATGGTTATGTTAACTACCTCTATGTAATCTTCCTCGATTGAAGATAGAGAAATGAAAGCCTTATTCTTGCTCGACCAACAGATAGGCCTAGAACCAAGACTGAGTGAGTAACCAGATGTGGACTTGCGATCAGTGTTATCGCCAAACTAGTCAGAATTAGTAAACATGATGAGATATAATGTAGAGTCTACTGCATAATGAATCCAGAAGGTGATGGTGCCCTGTACATATCGAAGGATACACTTTGCAGCTTTCCAATGTAGCTCACATGGCTCTTGCATGAACCTGGAAACTGTGCCAACTGCATAGGAGAGGTATGGTATGGAGTGTGTGAGATACACCAAGCTCCCCACAAGCTGTCTGTATAGTGTGTTGTCAACCACTGGAGTCTCCCCACCATCCTCAAGTTTGACTTCTGATAGTAAAGGAGTCGGAGCAAACTTGGAGTTAGTCATGTGAAATCTCTCAAGGAGATATCGTGCATACTTGGCCTAAGACAGTTTGATGCCTGATGCATCCTTACTGATATTGTGTCCAAGGAAGAAGTGTAGAGGATTCATGTTCGTCATAAAAAAACTGTCATGTAGAATCCTCTTTACTGCAAAAATCGTTGAAGTCGAGCAATCAGTGATAAAAAAATCATCGACATACAAAACTAAAGTAGAAGTGAATCAGTCGTCCTGAGCATGTAGACATTTGGGTCTGATTTAAAATGTACAAAGTTCTGTGACAACAGGTAGGAGTCCATCTTGGCATACCATGCCTTCAGAGCCTGCTTGAGGCCATAAAGGGACTTCTTCAGTTGACAGACCAAAGATGAGTCATGCATAAATCCCTGGGGATGCTCCATATAGATCACCTTAGAGAGATCACTGTGAATAAATGCATTCTTCATGTCCATCTGATGAACTTCCCATCCCTTGGCTTTTGCAATGGCAAGTGCCAATCGTATGGAATCCATCTTCTCTACTAGAGCGAAGGTCTCATCTTAGTCAATGCCATGCACCTGCTGAAATCCTTTGGCAACAAGCCTGCCTTTGTATTTTCTAATCTGTACATACATTGTTCTCTTGGTCCTATAGAACCATATGCATCTGAAAATTTTCTTCGCATAAGGAAGGGGAACCATATCCTAAGTCTAGTTCTCGAGGAGGGATTTGTACTCCTCCTGCATGGTGGATTGCCAAAGGGATTTCCAGCAGCCTTGCCATAAGACTGTGGATCTGAATATTGAACCAAGAAAATATTCCTGGAAGGAAATGGTTCAGTGGAAGTGAGTGCAACAAGAGGCTCTTTGAAATCAGATTGAGTCCTCCTAGTATCAACTGTATCACCAATGCGATCCCCTGCATCCTAAAGAGTAGTCTGTGACCACTTGGGCCTCTTCTTTGGTTCTGCAATTGCATCTGGATGATCTGAATCTACATCTGACTATATTGACTCTGACTTTAAATCATATGAGTCTTTTGAATCATAAATATCGTTTGAAGAATAGTCGGCATGTGCATTCTCATCATCTCAGATAGGTGGAAGAATTAAGGTGTCTGCATGTGGCTGTTGAGGTACATATGAGAAACTTTCCTCGAACTACGCTCAATGATGAGCTTGTCCGAGGAAAGATAAATAAGCCTATATCCCTTCACACCATTGGGGTATCCAACAAAAATACACTCAGTGTTTTGTGGATCAAGTGGCTTTGTCTTTTCAGAGGGAATATGAGCCCATGCATGTGAATTGAAAATGTGAAAGTGGGTCACTTCCAGTTTGAGGACGTTCCAAGCCTCATAGGGTGTCTTATCCTTGACAGATCTATGGGGATATATGTTTTGTATGTATGTTTCAAAATTAATGACTTCGACCCATAGTATCTGTGGTAGTGACTTTGCATGCAGCATGCAAGATCCCATCTCTTTTAGAGATCTGTTTTTCCACTCAATAACTCCGTTTTGCTGTGGAGTATAGGGAACTATATGATGCAATTGAATCCATGCCTCATGGAAAGGATCATGGATCTAATGATTGAAATAATATCCCCCATTATCAGTTTGGAGGACTTTGATCTTCTTTCTAGATTGTGTCTCAACTAGGGCTTTGAAATCTTTGAGTTGTTGAAAGACCTCGAATTTTTTCTTGAGAATGTAGATCAATGTAAAACGTGAGAAATCATCAACAAAAATGAGAACAAACTTCGCTTTGTTGATGGATGGATGCGGAAAAGGACCCATAATGGCACTGTGGATCATATCTAAAGGTGTAGAAGTTCTTTGAGACTTTCCTTTGTCGAATTTCTATTGAGGGTGTTTTCCAAGAACACATCCCTCACATACTCCCTTGGAGAAATGGATGTCTGGTAGACCATCCACAAATATTTTCTTGCTAAGCTGTTGCATGCATATGAAATTAAAATGTCCAAACCTTTCATTCCATATCCTACTACTTTCATTAGCATGAGTAAGAAGTAAAGAAGAATCGTGTTCAATGAATTTAGAAAAAGTATACAATCTAGGCTGATGATTCACCTCACCGGTAGAAACCCTGGAGTTGGTTTTCATGTCATAGATGTCCATGACATTTGGTGTGAATATGAATTTCTTTCTAGTGCCATAATTCTTCATCCGATACATGGAGAAAAGGTTGACGAAAATTTTGGGAACATGCAACACATTCTCGAAGATTCCGTTGGTGAGTTCAATCCTTCCTTTGCCGATGACTTTGACATAAGAGTTGTCCACCATAAGAATAGAAGGACCTTTGCATGCATCCAATGAATAATATACTTATTTTGAGGCAACCATGTGATGTGATTCTCCTGAATCTATGATCCAAGCATCGGGAGAGGAGTTGATGGCAATCAAGGCATGGCTAGAATCGCCTTTCTTGGGATTCTAATCTTGTGTATTCTTCTTCTTGGCACCCTCGGGGATGCGATATCCAAGGTTGTTTTGGTGAAGTATTTGAGTCATTAGATATATTTTTTTTTGCATGCATGTGGATTCTGGATGGAATCCTTTATGACAGTATGTGCATTTCTCCCCTTTTATTCCCTTTTCCCCTTTAGATCCGGAGGCATCAATGAAGGGCTTTGTGTACCCTTCCTTCTTTGGATGAGAATGACCTTTCATTTTGTCTTTATATTTAGATTTATGATATTTGTGGCTTCCATCTTGCGCCGTGAGTGCATGCGCCTTTGGGCCTTTGTTTTTTCCCATGTTGATGAGCTTGGTTTTCTCTTGTGTCATGGATTCGATAAAGTCCTCAAGAGAAGTCATCTTCCTGGTGGCTCTAGAGGAGAATATGATATAATGGAATGTGGAAACCAAAATAGAGAATCCAGGACCAAGTTTGGAGAGAATAGTGAGAACCATTTGTTTCTCCTCCTTAGATTTATCAACCCTGTAGACTTTGAGTTGCGAAAGTAAATCCTTGAATTTTGTAAAGAAATATTGGATATTGTCGAAGTTTTTTGGATCCAATGTGAGAAATTAGACCTCCATTACATATCCCCTCATCTTATCATATTTTCCAAAGATCCCTTCCAAGGTGTTCTGGGCTTCATTGGGAGTCTTACAGGAAGATATGTGAAAAAGGAGATCAGGAGAAATAAGACTGCAAATTGTTTCGAGTGCTTCATCCATTCGATTTAAATACTTGGATTTTTCTATGGTTGATTTCCATTTTGTATCTGTATTCAAGGTTAACCCATACAATCCTCTGTTTTAGAGATGAATCATTATTCTCTCCTCCCATCCAAAGTAGTTTTAAGGTGTAAGAATGAATTATTTTTGGAAATTCATCTTTTCGTTGTCTTCAATCTTTTGTACCTGCAAATTTTTTTGGTGTAGATTTTGTTTAGCAGTTCGTCAGCTCTGATACCATGTAAATTTGTTGAACCTACACAGAATAGATATATCTAGAAAATACTACACACATTTTTAGAGAGAAATTGAGAAAGAAGAAGGAGATAAAGAATAGAAGAATTCTCATTAATTGTAATGAATAATGAATAATTTAGACATGATATACTCTATATAACTCAATGAATGCACACTGGAGGAGAACCAATGCACCATAGTGGTGGTCTAGAGTGATTTGGACACACACCAATAGTTACGAGAGTGAAATTCCACCTATTCTAGTCTCTCAAGCAGTGACAGGAGTGAACTGCCACCTAGTTGAGTTAACTAGTCAACTAGTCTTCAGTTAACTAATTGAACAAAGTGTAGTGAGAAGTAGATCAAGGAGTCAAGGGTAATGCGTTATTTTGGTGATTATCCCAAGGAAAGTGCACAATATCATGGTGATTATCCCAATTTTTCATGGTGACAAAACCAATGCAACATCTAGACTCAACTCAACTAGTCAAACTGAAGTGTCAACTGAAAGAGAATATTCTCCAGGTAGAATATTCTTTCCTAAAATATAGGATACTGGATAATGACTAATAAATAAGGAAAAAACTTATAAAAAATAAATCCTAGGTGTGTGTTAAGTAACTCCAACAATATCCATGGCATCCAACCTTGCATGAAGTTGTCTCATTTCCTTTTCCATGGTTGCATTGAATACAAGTCTCTCCCTGCGTCTTCTTGGTGACATGATTCCAACTTTTCTTTTTCTCACAAATCTTATTTTCCCTTATCTGATACCACTTGATGCAAAATTCCACCACTCTTGGGGCTTGCATGATCCCCCGATCTAGGATCGTTCTCTTCAAGGAGTTGAATTAGTTCTCGAGCTCTTGTTGAAACCTCAAAACTATATTCCACAGGCCTTTTTCCTTTTCCCTAGACACAAATTTACATTCGCGAGGGTCTTATATATTCAACAGAGAATTCCACGTGACCTCAGGAAAAAATCGTAGGCTAAACCCTTTAAAGAGTAGGAACTTCATCGCTTTGGAGATCTGGGATTTGGGAGTTCCAACTACAACACATGACAATTCTACTAAATTATAAATTCACGAATAGCCGAACATAGGTGGGGATCAATGACTCACAATACATGTCTTCATATATGGTCCACGAAAATTCCAAGACTCCAGGCTTCGAGAGTCTTCCCTATCTAAATGTGCAACACCTCTGAATGCACGAACTTAGAACTCACAAATCAGACGGATGATGCCACCTTCAATTGACGACCTAATATTACTCTAGGCTCCGGGATTCAAAGATTTTCACAATACAATAATTCAAATCATCCAAACACTAAATTGGTGAAGGGATGGATCTACGATCAACATGTCCCTCTCAACACATGATTGAGATCTACCCCGACCTTTCGGCTTTCAAGAGTTCTAGAGCCAAAACAATTTACACCTCCATTCTCTCGGAATATCAGATTCTCGAATCACTAACAATCCACTGACACATAGCCTTGACACCAATGATCAGGATCTTCTCTGGGATTCATAGATTCAAGAGTTTTGTTCACTCTTGCAACAACTCTTTAGGTTCACTGAATAATTGGACTTCCGGATAACTATTTATCTGTGGACACGTGTCCCCCATCTACCAATGGTCCATATTAACTTCGAAATATGGGACTTCGGTAAATTTGTTTCCTACAAAACACACACCCTAAAGTTTCCGAATTCACAAAGTCTGCAGGGCTTAAAGGGTTATCACCCACGCACCTTCTCCAGATCTGACTGATCCAGATTATTTTCAGCACAAAATGAGAGAAGAGATATAATAAAGAAATGTATAGAGATATTTTGGATATCCAATAATATAATATAAATGTATCAGAGATGAAACCATAAACAAAAAGATACAATAATACACAATTTTCTATTAATGAGAAGAAATGTACAAAGACTGTAAAATACAGAGTGAAAGACTCGCTACAATGGTGGCAGCTTATCTCTGAGAAGAGATGTATCCACTACTCGCATTCATAAGAATATGATTTTACAATGAGGCTCCAAAGGCCTTTTTATCATAAAGAAAATCCAAAACCCTAACCCCAGAAGATTAAAGGCCAATAGTTTTGTGGACCCCGTTTTGGGTAGTTTGGTGTATCAACTTCTCGGGGGCGTAACTTTGGAATACGATCTCCGTTTGGGGTGCACGATAGCTCATTGGAAAGGTATAATCAAGTAGATTCATTTTGGGGGCTAAATAAGAGACTTCAACTATCATTGAGAAGATCTATCATAAAAAATCTTCATTTAGGCCCTCAAAATAGCCCTAGAAGTTAAAAAATACTAAAAATAGTAGATTACCAAAATTGCCAGAGAACTGTTTTGAGCCAGTTGGAAAAGATGGGTGGCCATCGATATCCACCTGAATCAATCCTTCCTCCTTAGGAAGAAATGGTCTCCATTGTGTTAAGTTCCCAAGGGAGATGGAAAAGCATTTTTTGAATCTGCATCTTGATGAGTTGCTTGCCTTGTTGGAGGCGTTGTGCTACTTAACTTGTTGAAGGTTGTCACAAACCTATGGCTAGAATGGTTGGACCTTTTTAACAAGTATGGTTACATCCCATTATTGTGTGCAGAAGGAATCATTACACTTTGCTACAATCTTTTCGACCTGTTTGTATTGGATAGAAGGTGCTTGGGCCAAGGCTGTAGTGGTTGCAATATCCTTTTGTTCACCTTTTGAATAGATTGTGAAGAAGTTGAATTTTATAGTATGAGATACTACGTTGCATCATTGTTTAGTTGGGAAAATAACTAGAAAGACCTATGGTATCCTATATATATGGCCCCCAAGAGTAACAATGGCACTACAGGGTTGAGACTTATAGATAATATGGCACTTCCACATATATGGATGGCCTAAGAGAACATCACAGACATCCAGTGGGGAAAAATTACATAATACCTCATCCTTGAAGGGATGGATGCCATATGAAAATCGACATTGCTGGCTGACACAAATATCTCATCCCTGTCGAAGCCACCTATTGAGCACTCAACACACCCTAAAATTCTACGTCAAATTTCACTTTTAGTTACCACTTGATCTCTTGTGAATGTCTAATTTGATCTTAGTATGAAAATATTTCCTTTTCTCATCTCCTGTTTTTCATTTTAATTCTTTCAAAGTTGTTCAGGAAAGAAAAAATAATCATGAATTAAAAAAGACTAACATTTCATTAAAAAACCGACAACCGAAATTTCTCCCCGACGCGCTAAAGGAATTCGACATCGGGAAGGATTAGAGATGATAAATTTTTCCCGAGAGGACCAAAATACTTGAGCCCGACCTTCATCAGCATTGGTAGACAAAAGTATTAATTACACGGCAGGCACTATGCAATAATATCGCCGATGATCGACCCTCGTCAGTGTCAAGAAGTTTTGAAGAGAGTAAGCGTCACATGAGTAAATGAAGGATATCGTCAATCACCGACTGTCGAAATGTGTTTGGCATCGGAGATTTATGAAGGTGTAACCTGCAAAGAAACTTCATTCTTAAACAGATCCCCAACCATCGATCCGTGATCCCCGTCGGCATTGGAAATTTTCTAAGAAGGATACTAACGGAAACATACGCAAGGTGTCGTCGATCCCCGACCTGTCCACTACAAAATTCAATGTGATGGGACATTTCAGCTCTAAGATACACTAGATATGATGCATTTAAAATATCAATTAATTCCAGGATTGTGCATTAGTTTCTTATTCGTGTGTAAAGAAAAATGACCATTTAATCTTCCCGATACAATGCATCCCCCCCCCGCGCCTCCACCATCAACCAACATAGAATTTATTTGCAGTGATTCGACGTAGGTTGTTTTGAATTGCATCTATTACGCGTATTAACTAGTTGATATGACTGGTAGGATCTCTCCCGTTATATTCCTTTGAGTCATTGTGTATGAGCTCATTCTGCGCACAAAGAATTTCGGAGCACCTAGAGGAGCAAGACGAGGGATCTAGAGAAAGCTTCCAAGGTCTAGTGAGTATTAAAACAACAATTTTAGCAAGCACTACATGTATGTACCCTCTTATGGGTGTTTTATGCTTCAATTCATATGTTTTTATCCAATGTTACTTAGTACACATGTCTAAAGAATCATTTTTAGTTGCAGGAATAATGCCTCCGAAGAAAATTGCCACCAGGAAATCCTCACGGGCGCAAAATATATAAGAACCATAGGCGGGAGAAGTTTCATCCCTAACAGTCACAAGAAAATTGGAATTCACTGAAAATCCAGTGCCTGTCATAAAGATAGCCACCAAGGAAGCCTTCGTCCAACCCCCGGCCTTTGGAGACACATAGGTGAACATCGGGACCAAAACAATATTTCCTCACTGGGAAGAACTGTTTAAGAAAATCAAGAAGGAGGAAACACTCGAGTATGCCCCACATAGCGATCCTGATACGAGAAAAATCGATGATGAAGTTATCTGAAATGTCCGCAAGGCTTATTTTCACATGGTGGCAAGAAGGACTCTGATATTTCCCTACATCAAACTCTTGAAATGGCTTATTGAACACAATGATGCATAGAGGTGTTTAATTAATGACGAAAATGGCGGATGCATCGAGGTTTTCCTCCCAGTAGAAGTTCAGAGTTACTACAAGATCAGGGACTCAGAGGAATGGTTAAGCACTGAATTTGTTTTGAGTTTCTATCAGAAGCACGAAACCAAGAAAATTATGGATTCATGGTGGAAAGAGGAAAAAATGTTCACCAATCGAACCTTCACCTGGTACCCGACGACCAACCTAAGAGAGACTTACATATATCTAATGGCTCTCCTCTACCAGTTGCATGGAGAGAAATATTGATCCAGGTTTTGGGAGGCCTAGATGCCTTTGGCTTATACTGTGGCCATTTCCGGAATAGGTTTCAACTGGGGTGCCATCATCTCCAAATAGATGAGAACTTGCATTTGACAAGATCAACAACTGAAAGAGGGAGAAACCCCTTCCTTACACATGGCTTCTTATCTACTGGATGTCATTTGTGCCAAGAACGTCTTTTCTTATGGGTGTTTTATGCTTAAATTCATATGTTTTTGTCCAACGTTACTAGGTATACATGTCTAAAGCATCGTTTTCAGTTGCAGGAACAATGCCTCCAAAGAAACCCACCACCAGGAAATCTCGATGGGTGCCAAATCTAGAAGAACCAGAGGCGGGAGAAGGTTCCTCCCCAACAGTCACAAGGCAATTGGAATTTGCTCCAAAGACAGTGCCTACCATCAAGACAGCCACCAAGGAAGCCTTTGTCCAATCCCCAGCCTTTGGAGACATAGAGGTGGACATCGGGACAAAAAAAATATTTCCTTGTTGGGAAGAACTATTTAAGAAAATAAAGAAGGAGGAAACCCTCTAGTATGCCCCACACAACGATCCTAATACGAGAAAACCTGACGATGAAGTTCTCTGGAATGTCCGCAAGGATTATTTTCACATGGTGGCAAGCAAGACTCCAATATTTCCTTGCATCAAACTCTTGAAATGGCTTATTGAACACAATGGTGCACATAGGTGTTTAATTCATGATGACAATGGCGAATGCATTGGGGTTTTCCTCCCAGTAGAATTTTAGAGTTACTACAAGCTCAAGGAGCCGGAGGAATGGTTAAGCAATGAATTTTTTTTGAGTTTCTATCAAAAGCACTACACCAACAAGATTATGGCTTTGTGGTGGAGATAGGAAAAAATGTTCACCAATCATACCTTCGGCTGGTACCCGACGACCGACCTAAGAGAGCCTTACATCTATCTCATGGATCTCTTCTGCCGGTTGCATGGAGAGAAAGATTGCTCTAGGTTTTTGGAGGCCCGGATGCCTTTGTATTATACTATGGCCATTTATAGAATAGGTTTCAACTGGGGTGCCATCATCTCCAAATAGCTAAGCACTTGCATTCAACAAGCTCAACAACCAAAAGAGGGAGAAACCCCTTCTTTCTACATAGATTCTTATCTATTGGATGTCGTCTGCACCAAGAACGTCTTCACTAGAATGAACTTAAGCTGGAACTTCTTTGAGATCCTGGTCCATGTATACTTCAACATCCTTTGGGAAAATAGGTACAAGAAATCTTATGCTCTCATCTGTGACCAATTATTGCATGCATTTATTCTCTGTTGTTCAAGAAAGAATGCCCAAGACTATCGGATGCATCCAAAAGGGTGTCATCGAAAGTATGCCATTGGTATCTAGATGAGCGTGATGCCTACATCAGGGTTTTAGGTGCCACAGGAGCACCCCATCTATTACCTGTATATGTCCCCGATCGACTAGTATTAGGGGAAATTTGTTATTAGACCATTTTGCAGGGCTACAATGCCACTTTGGTAAAGGACAAGAATCAAGCCTTCATACCTTATGGGTATCATATTGGCTTCTATGTGGTCAATGACACTGTGCAGGCCAAGAAAGAAGGATTAATTCAATTAGATTTCTGATTCCAAACTGGTCATTTTCGCAAGAATGATCCCAAAGGTTTGGTCCTGAAGCATGTGTCATAGTTATCATCCTGTTGGACCTATGCCCATGACTGGTTTGACGATGATATCTTCACAAAAAATGCTCAAGACTGGCATGAGGTGGTGGCAAGGATGGCTAATACTAGAGAAACCAAGTTTAAGGCCATGAGTTTGGATGAGAAAGAAAAAGTCCTAGAACAATCAACTCAAGAGATCCTCAGGTCCATGGAAGAAAGGATAATATCTGAATCGGTCGAAGTAGTGGAAGCTCCTCAAGAAAATACCGAAACAGCAGAGATATTCCAGGAAACTCCAGTACATGATACAGATCTCCCTGAGGCTCAGAATGCACAAAAGAGTGGGTCTCTCCTATATAAACAAGCCCAGTTGTTAATGAAGAGAATGTAAGACAACCTAGACCTCATTAGGTTGCCAAGGCTTCCACCTGATAGCCCAGAAGAAATCCAGGCGAAGCCAAGCGGCCCCGATTTCATAAAACTTGATAATAGCAATAAGTCATATGACCATGAATCCACAAAACCACTGGAAAATTCACTGTTAGGCATGATGACTCAACTAGAGATAGTCCAGGTATCAGTGGAAATAAGTGCTCCTAACCCTATGACCAAGTTCATCAATGTTTACAGTGATGATGAGAGCCTAGAAGCATCTTAAAGAACCCCTGTGCATGTCCAAGAAGAACAGGGACCTGCGAAGACTTCCTCTCTTGATCTCCAGATTCAAACCTAGGAAATCAAACAAAAGGAAAATGAATCCAAAAGAGGCCTTGACACAAATATGCCCAATGTGTCGAAGAATTGAGAATACAATCCGAACAAAAAATTAGAACCGAGCGAGTTGAAGGAAGGATTCTTGCAAAAGGACGCCGGTGCTTCAATGGATGATGAAAAAATAAGTATTAAACCCTCTCACAATGCTTCTATTGCGCTTGATAGTCCTATCCCCGATAAAATTCAAGAAGAGGCTAGGCCTTCGGAGCATAATGAGGAAGTTCAAGAACTGGATATTGAACAAATTCACACCACTGGAAGTCTGGGAAACACACTCACATGGGGTGATCAATAGATTTCGGAACCAGTGGATGAAGTAGTAGATCTCTATGCGCTCTCTTATGATATAAAGAGGAAGGCCATCGTCCAAAGAACCACAAAGAAAAGGAGGGTCACATTGGATCACTCCATCCTCATCACCATAGAGGAGAACTTGATAAACAGAGAAAATGTCTGAACATCGGAGCTCCCCGGCATGGGAATGGCAATCTCGGAAGCCATCCGGGAAAGAGCCAAACAAGATGAAATAGAGTTGTCCACTTCCTAGAAGGAACTAGAGCATTTGTGCCACCTAGATGAATACTATTAGGGCACCACTCAAATAGCAATTTACCTGAGGAGTGAGTTCGAAGAGGCCTACAACAATTTCAAGGAGAGACAATCTTTTACTGCGAATATTGCTGAATTCCAGTAGGATAATATCATAGCACTCACGATGTGCAAGGACATGGAGTGGTGGCATGCAAGGGTGCAACAAGCCATAGAGATACTTGAGTACATTGATGCAGTTCATTAGGGCCTAGATGAAGAAGAACACGACATCCGGATGTTGGGAAAAAATAGTCTCGATCACATGAAGCGATCAACTGAGTACTGGGATAAGATTTCGGAAGAACCACACTGGGACATTCAATATCAGTGGGCCAAATGAAAAAAAAATTGGGGTAAAATCAACAAAGTGATTAAGGATATCAGACTCCTCGATTTCGTCACCCTCGTTGACTTCGCTGACCTATGTGACGTAGTCGAATTTCACACCATGCAAGATGCATTATGGGTCAAAGAGATAGCAAAAGTGACCGAGAAAACTCTAGGACAAGTGAAAAGGTTTATGGAACATCTGATCAGAGATCAAGCTATGCTACAATAGTTAAACGCCAGTCTGGTTAAATATCAAGCACATGAGATGGAGGTCAGAGGATTTTATGCAACTCTGATGGAATAACAAAGATTTCCATGAGCCTAGGCCCGCGAAGAGTTGTTTATCAGTTGGTCGGAATATGAGAAACGTCACCCTTTAGAGTGATATCCTAAGTTGACTATTAAAGAAACTATTAGAAGAAGACTCCATGTGGCGTATTTTTCTTTGTTTAAACTGTACGTAGCCATTGTTTTCAGTTGAACTTTATATTATAAATAAAGACCTTGACCGATTGATTAGAGGTCGATGGTTGTTGCAAGATCTCTTTCTTTCTAGTTCTTAAGAATTATTTTGAAGCTGCTATGATTTGATAAGTCCTTTTGGACCAAAGACAAAATTATTTTCATCAAATTCATGTGTGTGTGGACATAGAGAAGAACTAATTCCTATCTCGTTTCATGAATAGATGTAACAAGCAAGAGCTATCCAATTTATTTTCAAGTTATCTGATGTAATGCTTTGTTTTTATTTTCTTTAATGATGAATATGATGAATCATTGTGTGATTATGTGATGAATGGTTATGGTAGATGAATTATTTTCCTTTCCATTATCTTATTGCATATGTGTTTTATTTATGATAATTATCAATCTCAGACAGTAATTGGATTCTCACATGGTTAACGTATTAGTACTAGCACTGTGGTATAGAATTTTCATCTACATGTTTGAGTAGCGGGCTATCCAAAGCTTAGCCTCTTCCTCAGTAGTTCGAATTTAATTATGTTTTGTTGCCAAGTTGGTTTATACCATCTTACAACTCACATCAGTCCCATCCAAGATAAAATACAAAATATATAGTCCAAACTGAAGGAAGAGCTTTGACAAGAAAACGTTAAAGCCCATCAATTAATTGGCCAGACCACAAGATCTGGAGAACCATTCCATTCCAAATGTTGCAGAGTCTAATTGGGCCTCAATGGCAGGTTTGGTTTCTATTATTGAACTAGGGATTTAAGACCCATCAACAGAATTGGCGCTAGAAGGAGGGCCTAAGAATGAATGGCTACATATATATTCTACAGAGTATTTCAAACAACCTATAGATTCAAAATAACCCACATGCATGCTAGTCATTCCCAAGAAAAACCACACACACTGAGTACTCCTGTAACGAGTAACTCACCCAAGACTGAGGAAGAACCTTTTCACCCTGAAATACCTTACACTCTTCCTCACGAGGAAGTAAATAAATTGAGAAGAATCACAAGATCCTATGCTCGACAAATCGGTGCATTTTCCTTAGCTCCCATACTCCCTTGAAAAAAACAACAAAGCATACCAATGGTTAGTACTCCCAACAAGGTTTTCGTACACTCGGTAGAAGACTTGATAGATTTCACGATCACAGAAATCCAAGATCCGCATGATTTGATACTTGAAACGCAAGTCGACGATGTCTCTGAACCAGACAATTTCTCGGAAGGAGAGGAGTTTAACTCAGAGTCTGAAGATATGGAAGGAAACAATGCACATAATGATGAAAGGGGAAACCAACCTCTGAACAATCAACCCTATTGGCTAGAGACACTTTGGCCCTCCTAGGACCAGTCCATAACCTTCCTTGACATCCAGAGAAGTTGCTTCCTAAGTTCGATCCCGAAACCTCTGGATTGCATGAAGGTCATATCAAGAAATTTATACTAGAAATCAGACTTTTGAACGTCCAACATGAAGACGTAGTTTGCACACATTTAAAAATTCATCTTCCACGTGGTATTTTAATCTACCAGTAGGATCTATAAATAGGTGGACCAAGTTCCAGAAATAATTTCTAGATAAATTTGCAGAGGAAACTACTACGAGATCTCTGATGGCTGAGTTATTCGCCACCACCATGAGTTTAAAAGAAAGAGTCAAATATTTAAATCAAATATTCACAACCATCTTAAATAAGTTTCATCCCAAAGCGAAACCAACCTAGGAATTTCAACTTGAGGATTACGCTAATGCACTCTTGAATTCTATTTCTATGTTTGTAAAAAGAGCTTGCAAGGGAACCCTGGCTGAAAATTTTGAAGAAGCCAAAATGGTAGAATTCCAGATGAAAGGGTGTAAATATGGCCAGGTCTCTCTAGTTAAGAAATAATCTCAGTTGCCTCCTAGGAGATGACTCCTTTCGACTAGACCATCGGGGAAACAATCAGAGAAGACTCCCGACAAGGGTATCAGAGACATAGAATACCTACAATGCATGATTAATAAATTACCAAACGAGATCATAGACATGAAGAGGAATGTAGGGGAGGGAAACAAAGTACAAAGGCCCTACAAGCCTTTCTTTAAGAGGAACTGATCCGGATTATTTTCGGCATGAAATGAGAGTGAAGATATAATAAAGAAATGCATAGAGATATCGTGTATATCCAGTAATATAACATAAATATATCAGAGATGGAACCATAAACACAGAGATACAGTAATACATGATTTCTATTAATAAAAGAAATGTACAAAGACTGTAAAAATACACAGTGAAAGACTCGTTAGAATGGTGGCATCTTATCTCTGAGAAGAGATGTGACGGTCACTCGCATTCGCAAGAAGATGATTAAAATGAGGCTTTGAAGGCCTTTTTACAATAATCCGAAATTCCAAAAACCCTAGACATCCAAAAACCTAACCCTAGGAGATGAAGCGCCAAAAGTCATGTGGGCCCCATTTGGGTAAGTGAGTACATCAACTTCCTGGGGTCGTAACTTTTGCATACGATCTTCGTTTTAGGCGTGTGATAGCTCGTTGGAAAGGTATCATCAAGGAGATTCATTTTGGGGGTGCAATAATGCCTTTGGATGTCATTGAGAACCTAAATATTTAAAAACCTTCATTTGGGCCCTCAAAATGGCCTCGAAAGTTAAAACCTGCTAAAAATAGTAAATTTCCAAAATTGCCAGAAAACTATTTTGAGCCAGTCAGAAAAGGTGGGTGGCCACCAATATCCATATGGATCAATCCTCCCTCCTTAGGAAGCAATGGTATCCATTGCATTGAGTTCCCAGGGGAGAGGGAAAAGCGTTTGCTGAATCTGCATCTTGGTGAGCTGCTTGCCTTGCTGGAGATGTCGCGCTACTTAGTTTGTGGAAGTCTGTCATGAAAATTTTAAAGCTGAGGTTGTTCAAAAAGTCGAGCTACATGAGAGGAAGGTGTGCAGAAGGAATCTTTGCATTTTTCTTCAACCTTGTCAACCTGCTTTTATTGGATAGAAGGTGCTTGGGGCGAAGCTGTAGTGGTTGCAGTGTCCTTCTATTCCCCTTTTGAACAGATTGTGAAGAAGCTGAATTTTGCAGTATGAAATACTACCCTGCGGCACTTTTTAGGTGGAACAGTAGTTGGAACTACCTCTGGTATTCTATAGAGATGACCCCCTAGAGAAATAATGACACTGCGGGGTCGAGACTCATAAACAACGTGGTGCTTCCACATATATGGTTGGCCCAAGAGAACATCATAGACATCTAGTGGGGAAAAATCACATAATACCTCATCCTTGAAGGGTTGGATGCCATATGAAAATCGACATTGCTGGCTGACATGAAGATCTCATCCTTGGCAAAGCCACCCGATATTGTATGGCTGCGGGTGTGGTGTTGTCGATAATCCCAATTGTTTGATGACCTCTGCTAAGATGAGGTTTTTCTAGCTTCCGCTATCAACAATAAAATGCAGCGGGGTCTCCTTCAACCACATCTATGAATGAAAAAGGCGCTCCCCCTCTTCAGGATCTATTGGTTCTTCTGGTTGAATTGTTGCGGTCGCGATAATAACAGTGGGTTATGTGTCAATGATCTGTCCTTTACCAGTATTTTCAGAATCAGATTTTGAATCAAGGTTCGACTCCTTATCTTTGATCTCGACCACCAATGACTGTTTTGAGTGACATTTATCGGTGTTGTGCCAGGGGCTTTTGTGGAAATCACACCATTTTCCAGTGTCCTTATTTGTCTTCCCGTGACCCTTCTTTTCCTGTGTCTTGGATTGGTTTTCGAGAGACTATTTTTTAGGGCCGTATTTGTCATACTTTGGTTGTTAAGGATTTGTAGACATGAATTCCCGTTTATTCTGGTGCTTAAATTTCTGCTCAATTTTAACAGCATATCGATAAGCAGCACCGAGTGATGAGATGTCCAAAAAATCCATTTCAGTCTGGATGTATTTGTGTAGAGCCCCATGGTATTTCAGAACCAAATGTTGCTCGAAGTCTTTTATACCCAGATTGGTGCGCAAGGTATGGAAGGTATTGGTGAAATCCAGAACTGCTTGGCCCC
>JASDQU010880765.1:4086-46493 GCA_032191745.1 Picea mariana
AGGAGGTGCACGGGGTTTAACCCTTCTTACACTAGGCAGATGTCCTGACCTTTATCGGGGTATCGGTATTCGAGCAATCGGAGTTCCTGAGGTCAAAGGAATCGGTACATTACAAGTCTCCAAATCTCGAAGAGATCAGAACCGTCCATCTTGAGGAGGACGCGTGGCAGCAAGCGGCGCCATCAGGGAAAGGCCCGACAGGAAGTTGTTGATCGGTGTTTGGGTCATCGGGATATCGGGGATCCTGGTGACAAAGTGGTTATACATTTAGGGATCGCGGACTACGAAACTCCAATAAGTGGGATCCAGCTGTCAGTCAATCGGGATTCGGAGGATCGGGAGTCACGGGGACGAGAAGTCCATACATTGTGAAACACCGAAGTCCAAAACCCCGATGAGAGGGAAGGATGTGGTCACGAAGACATTGGTCACATGGACTAAAGACCTAGCCTGGGAGGCTAGGGTGGCAGAGGCACGTGTCAGGAATCGGGGATCGGTGAACCGAGTTGTTGGTACATCACGAGTGTCAAAACCCCGATAGGAGAAATCCCAATAGAAGTATATGGCTGTGGTTATACGGGAGGTGGTCGCATGGACCAGGGCTTACCCTGGACCGTCCATCCATTTAGGACGCGTGTCAGAGATCCGAAGAAAGTTGGGGATCGACATATCGGGGATTCCGGGGACACGAAATCTCTGCATTTTGGAATCGTGAAGTCCGAAACCCGATGAGTGGGGGCCAGCTGTCAGCCCATCAGAGAAGGAGGATAGTGCCACCATGAGGGGCCAGCTGTCAGCAAACCGGAGAGTCAGGATTCGAGGAATCGGGAATCCCGTGGACATATGCACTTTGGCATTGAAAACTCCGAAACTCCAACGAGAGGTAAGGTGGTGGTCATATAGAGGGAGGTCGTATGGACCCCAAAAGACTAACCCCAGGGACTAGCGAACTTAGGAGCACGTCGGGAATAGGAGGATCGCGGATCCAAGGTGCATATGCACTTTGATATTAGAAATCATGAAACCCCGACGAAAGGAAAGCTATAAGGCTGTGGTCTTGAGTGCACGGTCATGTGGACTAGGAGCCTAGCCAGGGAGGGGCTAAGGCCAAGAAAAAGGAGTTCATCGGTGATCGGGAATTGCAGAGTACAAGAACTCTTGACAACGGGAAAGACGAAACCCTGATGACCTGAAATTAAGAACGGGGAAGACTGCGGTCAAGGTGCAGAAGGCCATGTAGGAGAGAGAAAGAGCCAGCTTACGCTAGGTCTCCATGGTTATTTAGGGGTTCGAGACTGACAGAGGATCGGAAAAATTAAATTTAGGTAGCGGGTACGTTACAATATAGGAGACTAGGAGGTATAATTACAACTAATGGAATAAAGCCGACATAAATAAAATAACATTACTAATGTAATATGCCCCAATTAAGGGGTAATGAGCCAATATTAGGGCTTAATAGAGAGCGGGTCGGAGAGCCAAGGGATTTCCAAAAAACCAGGGACATCACGCATGTTGCAATGCCTTTATCAATAACAGTACGTTTGATGGTATACTTTGAGTAACCCTTGTGGATTTGGAATGCCACATGGTAAGGAAAGAGAGGATTCACATCCGTGACGTCAAACTTGATAACTTTAGAGACAATGGGATCTAGAGCTCCTAACGTAGATAAAAAGGCATTCCTTTGTGAAGGACACATCTGGATTACCTCCAGAGCTGACATCGCTAAAGAGGGACCCATATCCTCAAAAATAGAGTAATTATAGGCAGCTCTAGCATTAGGATTGTGGGTAGAGCGCTTGAGTACTCCTTTTGGAGTACGAGGCAGGGGCTCTGGTTTTTTGATCTATAAAGGAATCTCCGGAGGTGGGGGAGACTCTATACCGGGTACAGTCTGTGAAGAACTATAATCACAAGACCGAGTGGCTACATTAATCTTAGACTTAACCATATTTATGCATAGACGATCATTGTCTTGCATCGGTGGGTTTGACTCCCACTCGCCGCATTTTTGGCATTCAAGGAGCTTGATTCCATGCATTGATTATGTGGAAAATTATTAGTCAGCACAATGGGCGATAGAGATAAAATCCTCGCATCTTCTGCAAGTTTGGGACACAAGTGAGTAAGGTGATTGTCTGTACAACTTGTAGGGAAACTTCACCTTTCACCTTTATTTCTTTCCCTCACTAGCATTATTATTCGACTTCTCATTATTAATGTTTTCCTTGGGTTTATTATTATTCTTCCCACCCTTACGATTGTTACCATGTCCTTTCTTTTTATTCCCTCTTGGTTGCTAGTTACCATTCGGGTTGTTTGACGATTGCACAAAATGTACATTCATCGACTGAGTGGGAGTAGAGGACATAGATGAAGTTGGCCCTACTACATACTAGTTTAGAGACAACTCTTTCAACTGGATTGTCACCAAGTCTACATATTTCACATTGGTAGAGCCTACAATGCCATCGACATGAGGCCCGAGATTTTTTCTAGGGTCATAGTTTGACCTTGTTGCATCTGGAAGAATCTCGTATAACATCCCAGACTGAGCATATATAAGATCTAACTATTGGGATTTAAAAATTTCTTCTTCCTCAGATGTAACCCCAGATGTAGAAACATCCTTCCAAATATAAGGCTATAGAGACTTAAGGAACCACTCTAGTAGGAATTCCAGAGTATGTAAGCCTTGATCAAGCTATTTCGTCTACACCACTCTTGGATGTGATCAGATATATCGGTGGCTTTGTCCTTACGGAAGGACAACAAAAGTTCTATGCCAACATCATAACGAACTGGAAATTGGAAGTGGTTGAGGAAGACTAAAATCATCTGATTAAAAAATTTGTACATCCCCCCTGGTAGCTCTATGTACCATTTCACGAAAACCCCCATGAGAGTGCATTGAAACAATATTAAATGAATAGAATTGTAGTTAAGGGAATTCGAAGAGAACCAAAGATGAAAAGTAGTGATGTGATCATTAGGATCCTCACTAGTCTTTCCTTCGAATTTTGGAATATTCGAAGGAAGCTTGGTGGGGATGGGGGGCCATGTCAGATCATTATGCACAAGGTCATTCATTAATCTAGACAATTATGGAAGATTGAGCGTGGCCATAAAAGGGAGACGTGGTTGCGACATCTGGCCCCAAGCTCCCGAGAAAGATTGTTGTTGGGGAATCACAACCCATCTAGGGTTCTGGTATGCACCAAGGCCCTGCCCGGGATTGTAAGACCCTCCTTCGAACTGATTCATGAAGGGTTGGTTGAGCACCATTCTAGTAGAAACATTATGATGAGGGTTGTAAAAATTTCCCCTAGTTGAAGTAGCACCACATTGGGGGTTTCCCAAGGTATGAAATTGACCTCCTTCGAGTGTGAATCCGAAGGATAGAGGTGGATTCGTCATGCCAAACATGTTGATCAGAATTGGTGTAGAGGAGGTAGGTGTAAAGGACGGACTGTAAGCAACAATTTTTCTTCCAGGTTGACCACTCCATCCAGGAGCATTAGGACCAAGATTAGACCCAAGGTGAAAAGAAGGAAGGCCTCCAACTGTAGGAGTCATTTGTGGGATATGAACACCACCAAACGAAAAATGGAGTATGTGAAGGACCCATGCCCCCAAGTCTAATATTAGTATTCATATTATATGTTGGGATGGAGGATGACAATTACGATGTGAAATTCATCATACCATAATAAAAATGGATAGAGACCGTAGGGATGGACTGAATATTGTATCCCGACGAGTGACAAAGGGACCCAAAAGGGTTCGTGGATATAGGTTGAGCATTCACTATAGGTTGAACGAGAGTGATCATAGGAAATTCCAACAATAAAACCATTGTGGTGGAAGGTGTCAAAGAAGTACCGTTAACTATAGTGGGTATGGGAGTCGAAGGATTCCCAGTATATTTCTCACTCTATTCATTACTCATCCTTATATGATCACAAGTTTGGTAACTGGAGGTGTGGGTACCATGTTTGATAATTTTATGCCTTTGTAACAAACGGTGAGACCTGTGGGGAAGTTAGTCTGGCTCCACGATGACTTAAGAATTGAGATATAAAAACAAATCCTAAGGCAAAATAGTAATCAAAGAGCACACCAAAATAAACAAAAGGACAATATTCACACAAATAGGATAAAGTGGCTGAAAGGGACCTCCCTCCCTAAAGTAGGTATGCCTCGCCCAAGAGGGGCCTTAGACTCCCTCCAAAATATTGGAGATATCTGAATCAGCTATAAGGGCCCTCATGGGATTAACAACCAGTCAGTTAGATCCCTCGAAGAGGTAATCCTCCATAAAGGTTGTGTTTTGTCCAACCCTTATCTATTCAGGTTACCTGTAGAATAACCCATGGAAATAACCTATCTGGTACCTATGTCAAGCAACTAAGAAACCATGATATAATCGATGCATAGGAAAATAGTTGTAAGTCAGGTCCACCATATGGGTAGGGTAACAAATCCCAAAACATTGAAAGAACCACCTCTCACAGAGGTAAAGGTATTGGGGGGATATCCCCTCAACCAACATCACGCGACCTCATTCTTAACTCCAGTGTAACTGGAGCCTACTGACGTCACCAATTATAAAATGGATTTCACCACTCCCTTAGTTAAACCCATATGTTGATTTAATATCCTTGGAGAAGTTTACTCGCAAAATCCTATTCCAAGGCTCTAAATCCTAAGCTAGTTTGTGCACCCTAGAAAATAAAATTGTTTCTAAACAATTTTAAGTTATCAACGTTTCTTTTAGTGGACTTGCTTACTCAAAAAGGTGTGGTAGTGAAACTGATGATGTTATGACTCAGCAAGTAAAATAAATGAATATGAATAAAATGCAAAGTCCTAAATTCAATTCCCAATAAATGATAAGATTTTCAAAATGCAATTTTCAATTTAATTCTGTAATTCAAAATAAGATGCAATTTTTCCGTACATGTAGATCAACGATAAGAACCCAAAAGATAAAATTACAACAATGCAAAAATGTTTATTATTTTTGTATTTTCAATATAAAAGAACGAAAATGCAAGGATTGGACAACAACTTGATATAAATATTCTATTGAATCTAATCATAGACAAACCAAGTAGGATATAAAGAACAAAACAACCAACCCAAGATGCAAGGAAAATCAATGAAAAGAATGATGAGAAAGGAACCACCCAAAAATTCAACCAAAGAAAGGTTTCCTATCACTCTGTAGGCACTTAACAGTCATAACAGAGACCTAACAAGACTGAACAACCATCAAAACTTACCCAACAAACATCAAACTCAACAACCAAGCACACAAGAATGATGTACGCAATTTTTCAGGAGAAAACCACGTATATACACCTCTTTCAGAATGACATCTCGCGTATGTATGCGACTGTTAGGAAAAAACCCACGTATATGTATTAAAACACTGTCAGGTTAAGGATAAGGCTAAGAAACTCAGACGACAAGAAACTCAATACAAACGAGAGCAATCAAAGGAGAAAAACACTCCAAACCTCGAAAAGAATATTCAATCCTCAGTATGGTCGCCAATTTTGTTACGAGGAAAATCTCTCTATGGCATGGGGTAAACCACAACAGACAAAAATGACTGCAGAAATCAACTCTAATCTCAAGTATGCTATATAAAAAAATATGCCAACAATACAAGATAAAGATCCTACCTCGTCCAGACGTTCAATGAAGTCCACCGTTGAGCACTTGACCCAAAGAAATACACCTACAACTTGTCCTCAACAACCAAGATACACAAGAATATGGTGATAATATATAAAGTTATCACATTCAATAGCATAATCCATCAATATTCATAACAAATATGCCCATGGAATAAAAATTAAAATATTTCAAAACACTAATTGGACGAGAAAAGAGTATTTCTATTCAAATGTAATTAGCAGAAGTGTATGAATGCCAAACTTCCATGTCGACATGGTTTGAAACCAAGAAACTAAGTCCCTTCCAATTGGGCCTCCACCACTTCAATCCTCCACCAAACACAGGCTCATATAAGAGAGACAATAAGGTTCTCAATCAAGTAGGGAAGCGCTTGGGGGATGAACAATGTGTTCATACTTAAAATGATAAAGGGATGTAGAGTCAATATGAAGTGAATAATTTCTCCAGAGTAAATTTTCTCTCAAAGTTGAATTCTTCTCCTCCTTTCCATGGCTTGGATATGGCCCATTTATATCCTTCAAATGGAACTGAAGGGCCGAGTCAGAATGTTTCCAGTAAATGGAAGTTCAAGGATCATGGATCTCGTGACGTGACATGGAAACCCAACACCATTTTTTAATTTGGGCACAAAACCAATGTATGCGGCTTGTAATGGTGCAACTTGCATATACACATGTTGTATAATAGTTAGGTCACGTATATGTGGAAAAATATTATTTTTATCTCTAGGAACTACAAAAAGGGACTTCAAGTCTGCATAGGGAAATAGAAAAAGGCCTTCTGAGAAAATTTGCAGAGGGTGAGGAAATTCTTTCTATAACACTTAGATATTTTTTCCCTTTTTCCTAGAGTTTGATTATTCTCCAATATTTTTAACTTATGTCATAATTCATTTAGTCCTTTATTTAAATTTAGACTTAGACTTAGTCTTAGACTTTTGTTAGAATTTAAATAATAATTTACTGTTTCATAAATACTTTATTATAACAAGGTCTAATCATTCCAATGTTTTCTAGGCCACCTACATTTATTGACTCAAGTTTCAATTGAGTGACATTCCCTTCAAGATGCACCTCTGTGCCCCAAGAGTGCCACTCACATTTGACTTGTTTTTGAAGTTTTATGGCCCTTTGGAGTCAAAAATCCAGTCGGTCGACCTTGTGAGAGACTAAGGGCTTCTAATGAATAAGGACTCTGCCTTATTGCGCACCCCTTAGAATTTTTCGTGAGTGTTTGTCTCAGTTTTCCCTCACAAAATCATGGACCACTCAAACTAGGTAATCGTTAACCTGCAGTTCTAGCCACGGTGGGAGTGATAGTAGGCTATGACAGGGACACTGCCACACCTCTCCCTCAATGTCTAGTTTGTGTGCATGGCCCCTCTACTCCTTATGTGAGTCATATTAGTAAGCATCATCAAGATTGCATCCACTCACAAAAACACTATCACTAATCCATATGCATAATCATACTATAATCAATCATATGTCACAAGTGCGTAAATGAAATACTAAATCAATATACAATCCACTTCCTGACTCAGTCCAAAGTCCAAGGAAGTCCGTTGATGTCATCAATATCATGTCATGTGTCCTGCACACTCATTACAACTCATTAATAGCATATTCCAATATATATACATCAAATTAACAATAAGCTACAATACATCATGATCATCATCATATATAACCCATGAGTGAAACAAAATCATAATATACCATAACCGGATCACTTGCACGCGAGTGTCCTCAAAGAATAAGTCAATAAAAGTGTGCTCAGTAGAGCAGGAAGTTACATACAACCCCTCTTGTTTTAAACTTTGTCTTGAAGTTTGTACAATATATAAAAGCAAGTAAATAAATGTATCTAACATAGATTTATATGTCTAATATATCAAACATGTAAGGAAACTATTGACACATCTCATTTGTATCTTCCTATGTAGCCGAGTGTGGACTATAATTGTCCCACTAGACCTTGAACTGATCGACTATTCGATGTCATCGTTGTCGAATGCGATGGTCTAAAATGTGGATTGGCTCCACCATGATAGCATCCTCGTTTGACACCTTCAAAGAACTCATGTCAATAACATGTGAAGGATCATTAATATAATGTATCAGAACATATACATGAGATACATCATGCATATGCCTCAAAGAATCAGGAAAGGTTGATTGATAAGCCAATGGTCCTTTCTTTTCCACTACTTCAAAAGTCCCCACAAAACTAGGAGAGAGTTTAGTGTTAGAAATAATAGGTGTGCTTGTTTAACCATAGACAATATAACAATATTGTCACCCAACCATAGGCCAAAGTGACCCCCGAGCACCTTAAGCTTGAGAGAGAATAATTTCGGAAGAAAACCCTAGACCTAATATCCAATCAATGTAGAGTACCTCTCTCTAGAGCTAGCACATATGGCGGAAAGTACAAACCATAACCAATATAAAGTCCAATCCTAAACTGAGAATACAAATTGGAGTAGCTGCAGCTGCAACTACTCTCCAGACTTACACACTTACTCAATTTCTGCAGTGCGCACTCTTACATTTCCGCAGTTGCGATATCTGTGTGTCAAATGAGCTCTGGCATCCTATCTATATTTCTCATCCTTAGATGTTTAGGCTGACTTCTCATTTTGGAGGCTAAAAAATCAATATTAAATATTTCCTTTAGCCAACTTGTCTTCTAGGGTTATGTCCAATGCTTTATGGTTTCTTCTTGATTCCTGAAATATTCTATTATTTTCAGGGTTACACATGGAGTTTAATACCTCCCGCAACTACCATAATATCAACACTCCCTCATAGCTAGGGAGGTATTGAAAGAAATGGTATTGAGAAAAAACACACCATTCAACCAGTATCATTATCATAGCCATATAGGCTATCTCATGATTAGATCACGAGCACCAATGATCATCACTATCAATATCATCTAATATCATCAAGTACATAATCTCTCGAAAACATACTCCATCTGAGTAATCAATCATGATGTTGAATAAGTCACTCACTCCACAGAGTGATACAAGAACCATTCTTCTAATACGAGCATATGTCTTGGGAGAATAAGTATTCCAACATATGTTGGAAGCCACGCCATGGGATACAAGGACTATTCTTCTAATCTATACATATGTCCTAGAAGAATAAATTTCATGGACCATTTTCCGTCTAGAGAATGTCTGTCCATCAGTACACTAACTATCCATCTATCTGGTAATCATTTTTAACACTACTTATAGTCTACATGGAAATGAAAATAATGTCATTCAATAGAACACAACTGTGTCTATCCATAGTAGTACACAACTACTATCCAGTGGTACACAACCACACCAAGTAGCACATGACTACTTAATCAGTGACACATAGTCACAACCAATGGAGCACATCCAACATAGTAGCATACATATACTGTCCAGAGACATACAGTCTCCATACCAATCATATCATATGATATCAACTTGCATAAAAAAATATCATGATATAAACTGAGTCATCTGGGTCATTGTTCCACTCACATCTATGAAATCTGGAAGAGAATCTACCCTCAAAATGTAAAACATCAGCCATGGGCTATCTGGACTATTCTTTTCAAGCATAAAAGAATAAATTTCCTTGATTTATGAGCCTAGACCATTCACCTAATTGGGCCATTCCTCCAGCACTAGTCATAGTGCAACCTAGAGAGAATGAGTCTTCCCTAGGGAATGTCTGTCACTGATTGTTGAACCTGACCATTCACCTAAATGGGCCATTCCTCCATCACTAATCATAGTGCAAGCTAGATATAATGAGTCTTCCCTAGGGAATGACTTTTCGGACCATTTCCTAATGGAAATGACTGTCCTGCACCAACCTCCAAAATAGACCATTCTTTGAAACTGCTAAAAACTGTGAACTTCGAAAGAATGATTGCCCGAAGAGAAAGACCATGCTACTTGACCACTACTCAAAGTGATTGCCAAGAAGAATGACTGTAATAGACCATTCCCCCATACTGACCAAAATGGGACTCATTTTCTATGGTACATAAGAAATCTATCGAACCATTTTCATTACAAAAATGATTGTCCAATTTGGACCATTTTCCGAACTGGAAAATGCATGTCCATTAGAAATATCAAACCACTTTCCAAAATAGAAAGGAACTTCTCTTCCTGGACCATTTTTCGAACTGAAAAATGATTTTCCATAAATCAGTAACACGTTAGTGCTCCCTCCCAACTCGGGAGTAATCTTTTCCTTTTTCAATAAGGAATTTGTCTCCACGAGCCCCAACTTGTTTCTTAAGTACGCAAATTTTTTCATCTTGGACATAGGCTTTACCAAAATATTTTCTATCTTCTCATATGTGGAGATATATTGGAGAACCACTTCTCTTTTTTGGACTTCATCAAAGAGAATTTAATGCTTGATCTCAATGTACTTTAATCTATCATGGACCACTGGTTTTCTCTGAAGGATTCATATAGATTTGATCATTACAATATATCATGGTTTAATTCAACACTTATGTTTCCTGCTAGATCATGACATCATGGAAAGGCTCAAATTGAAACATATCCAAGTAGCACTTCTTCTGTCATCATGAGAGTTTTCCCCAGACTTCTGAGTAACTATTCTGATACACTATTTCTGTCATAGAAAATTTTCACCACACTTATTTTGTATATGAGATACTTCGCATCAAGTTATTTGAATCCATACAGGGTATTTTTATATCTGCATACATGGGTCTCTTTCTGGTATAAGCTTCTTTATTACTTTCTTTATTGGGAAGAATAATGTTTTACATGTAAATTCCAATCCATGGATACTACAAGAGGTATATCTGGAACAAGTTTTTGTCATAGTCTTCTCCCTCCTTCTGGAAGCATCTCTGAATCTTTCAATGCTTCAATTCATAAGTATTTTTCACACTATTATTTATCATAACTTCCATTTATTCTTCTCGATTTATTCTTAGTGAGTTCAAACCAAGCTGGTAGTCTTGTGATTCTCAGTATAATAACTGGTTGTTTTCAATTTTCTTTCTTTCTTGGAATCTTCATGTTCTTCCTCATGTCTCTCTTTAGCTCTTGGGTCCATGGGTCTTCTATAGATTTCATTCCCTGAAGATTCAACTTCTTCCTTTCATCGTAGGATCATGGATGTAGATGGACAACCAGGATACTTTAAGGGTTATTTTCAAAGAAGTCTTTTTCTAGATTCAAACTGAACATGTGCTTCTTTTCATGGATGGTATTTTCAATGGGAACATGGATAGACACTTCATAATCCTCAATGGATCATATTATTTAGGATTAGCTCCCTCCTAATCCTTGCTTCATGCATGAATGCATTCTCTTCTTTTGTAATTATGTAATCATCTCCCTCCATCTAAGATAGTCCACACTTTCGTCTGCATTCTTATTTCCTTCTGCAAGGTGTCACAAGTATTTTTCTAATTTCCTCTTGGTTTGCTAACTTCTTTTTGTTTTGACTTCTTCTAGGTGTCTTCAGGTTTGATTCTGATTTCGACTTATCTGGAAGTTGTTACTTATGTAATAGATTCCACATGATTTGTCAACATACTTCATCTTTTCATGTGTATTTATTGAGTTGTAGTCATCGTAATAGAAATCCTTATCCTTTTATTCTTCCATAGGTATTGTTTCCCTTGAACATATTTTCTTCTAAGAAATAGATATACATGATATGCACAAGAACTATGTAAACATGGTATATATGAGAGCTTTGAAGAATTTTGTTACCTTTAATTTAGAAGAAGAAGTATGTTTATCCTCCTTGAGTTTCTTTGAGGGTTCCCTTTCTTTGGCAACTGTTGCTTCGTCTGTTTCCTTCATTTTCTTTAACTTAGGATAGTGGTTCCTGTAGTGATTGTATTTTCGACAGTTGAAGCATTGTATCTTTGACGTATCCTTTTATTGATTTTGTTTCTTCCTTGAGCCAAACTTCTTCTTATTCCTGAAATTCGTGAACTTTGTTGTGAAATCTTGATCATCGTATTTCTTTTGGGATTTCTATTTTGCGTTAATCCTTGATTCTTCTTGTGCACAACAAGTACAAAGTTCTTCAAATGTGGGATACTCCTTTCTTGTGTTCATTCTTGCGACAAATGCATCCATGTCTTGGGAAGACCATTGAGTATTATACTTACTAGTTCCTTCTCTTAAATGATTTCTTCAATAGCTTGTAGTTGATCTCTTAACTAAGGTATGGTTTTATGTTGTCATCATCATTCATTTTCATGTCACGGAGCTCATTCTTCAGACTCATTACTTGTCCAATGTTTCTGACTGAGAAGAGGTTAGTTAGGGCATCATACATCTTCTTAGATGAGTCAAGATGAGCGATGTAGGGTATAAATTGGTCTTTTACAGAGTCCACTATGATACTCATGGCATTGATGCCATTGTCTTTGAACTTCTCCATAACTGCAATGTTCTGAGGTTCCTTTTCTTTTCCTTCTTCAAACTATGGTTCCACGATCTTTCCTTTCATGATATCGAACACTTTATTCTTGGAAAGGATGAGATCAATCCTTGTCTTCCATAATCTAAAGTTAGAATCTCCTTCTAAATTGTTTTCTGACTTCATAGAGTAAGTCATGATTTCTTTGACTTGGTCAACCTTTGACTTTGACCAAAAACTCAAACTTGACGTCTTAGCTTACTGAGAGTACCAGGAGGTGCACTAGGCTAGGGTGCACTAGGATATCCAAAAATTAGGTCAATCTCTTCACTTAAGGTGCCTCAACAAGAGGGTTATGGTTTCGTTGCTACAACAAAAACTTTGACTGCAACTGCAACTATAATTGAGAAAAAATCCTCCCAATCTATCTTCTAGTGGTTAGAATGTCTGAAGATAGCATGGGCCCATAATATATTAGAAATAATAGGTGTGATTGTTTGACCATAGACAATATATCAATATTGTCACCCAACCATAGGCCGAATCCACCCCTGAGCACCTTAACCTTGACAAAGAATAATTATGGAAGAAAAACCTAGGCCTAATAGCTAATAAATGTAGCATACCTCTCTCTCGATATAACACACAAGGTAGAAATTCTAAACCATAACCAATATAAATTCCAATCCTAAACCGAGAATACAATTTGCAGTAGCTGCAACTGCAACTACTCTCCAAAATTCCACACTTACTCAATTTATGCAGTGCACACTCTTACATTTCTGCAGTTGTGAGCTTTGTGTGTCAAATGAGCTCTGGTGTCCTATATATATACTGCTTCCCCTTATATGTCTAGGCCTACTTCTCATTCTGGTGGCTAAAAACTCATATTAAATATTTCCTTTAGCTGACTTGTCTTCTAGGGTTATGTCCAACTATTCTTGTAGTGCCATGAGTAATCATAGTTTTCCATGTGCTATATTCCTGAGATAGTGTGAAAATGTCTGAAATTATTGTCATAGGATCTACATATCTTGTTATGATCTATATCAGGGCATGTTTTGCAGTGATGACAACTAATTCGAAGGATGGGGTTGTACGTGCCAATTTGATATCAAATCACCATTCCCGATTATTATTCTCAGTGTATGAAATCACGATCTATCTATTTTTAGTATGTATATTACTTCATGCATTCTTTGAAGCTAAAAGAATAGCTCCCAGACTTCGACAATTTCCAAAAGCTGGTGATCGAACCCTAAACATTATCATAAATCTTCAACAAAGATTTATCAGTGTCATGGCACCAAATAAGAACGAGCAGATAACCAGGTTAGCGCCAGAGGGGATTGAATTACTTAAATCTTATCCTCAGATGGCACAAAATTTTAAATATGCAGGCTAGTTTGATTTCTTCTCAACATTTCAGGGTCAAGATGAGCAGGTTTCCATTATCTTTGCACATAATTTCGATGGGTTTAAAACATTTGTGGGCAGAGTCCTTATACACATAATAGATCACTTCATAGCAACAAGATCCAGGCTACTAATATATAGAGAGATGTGGTGGAAGAAAGAAACATTAGTTATGGAGATTTTAACCATTTTTTGATCCTAGAAAGACAAAACCCTAATTGGAGCCAAGGCATCCCACACAGTTGGGTGAGGAAAGAATGGCACACTGCCCTTATGATCATTCATAGGTACATCACTTGTGAGGGACATTTTTATCTAGTTCACCTTTATCATATTAGATTATTAATCCATGTGAATGGTGACTATCCTCTCAATATTCCCTATTTCTTATTGAAAATCCTATCTAAGATGTCTAAGAGAATTCAGACACATCCCACAACAACAAAGAAAAGTATTCTTGACCAAGGGTTGATTAAAAAATTGGTTATATGTGATTTAAGTGAGGTTCAAAGGTCTTGGGACTCGTTAATTCAGTCACTAAAACCAAAAGAACAAGAACCTAAATCTAAAACTGCTAAGGAGAAGAAACATGTGAAAGGAAAACAAAATTCTCAAATTACTGATGCTTGTGTGAAAGAGATCTCCCCTGCAGCCAGGGTGACTCATTCTAGTAAGAGGAAATTATAGACACGACATGGAATTGAATATTTTCCTAGAGGTAGACCTAATAAGAATATCACTAAAGGTCGAAGCAAGAATCTTAAACTTGGTAAAGAACTTGATGTTCAAATTGATCCAGATGTAAAGAATGAGCCTGATGAACTAGATGAACCTAAATACCATACAACAAACCCATTCAAAAGACCAACTAAGAAGAAGAAACGGTCTACTGGAAAAAATGTTGTAGAGGGTGAGAAAATGAGAAAGAAAAAGGAAATTTATCTAAATACCCTAAAAGAGCTACTACAGGGCTGTGAATAAACTTAGGTTGAACTCAAAGGCTTTGTTTCATCCTTCTTTCAAGAATGAAAACCTAATTATTATTGAAGACCATTCATAAGACACTATGGAGGAAGTTGAAAGACAGACCCTTGCATCTTCTTCACACAGGTTAAAGGAGGAATTTGAAGAACAAAGGAAAAAACATGAGAAAGAAAAACAAATTGCACAATATTCAAGGATACCTATAACTAGGGAAACCAAAAGGTCAGGTTCATTCCCTAGAACTACACTCAATGACACATATGTAATTAATGATGATGTTAAATTGGAAAATGATTCCTTTCCAGAAACAAAATAGCTACAGGATGTTGTAGAAACCAAAAAATCAAAAAGTACTGAAGAAGAGGATCTTAGCACTAGGTTTTCCTTGAAATATGAAATTAAATTAAGAAAACCTCGAACCTCCATATATTTGAATCTACATGCTCCAGTAGAAGAACACCCAGAGTTCGAGATGGAAACAAGAAAAAAGGACACGGTAAAAGAGATGCAAGGTATTATTATGAGGTTGAGGCAAGAAAAGTCCTTAGTAGAGAAATGGAATGCAAAACAATAGGAAAATATATAGGAACTCAAAAAAAAGAGGAAGTATCAATAGGCCCTTCTAAAGGAAGTAAGAGATTCAAACATAAAACTGTATTGGCATAATGTGGTGTTAAAAACTAAACTAAAGCATAGGGATACCAAAGCTTCTGAAATTATCCTACAATTATATCCTAAAGGAATCCTACCACAATTTTAAATTGCTTGAGGCTATTACCAAGATAATGAGGTTGGCCATTTTTGGTTAACATTATTCTGCTAAAATATAACTTTTTGCATCTCACGTGAACCAACTCAACAACAATTTTATTCCTCTTTTTGTGAGATTTGGAAAGCTTCATCACACTCTCATATAGTCTATATTCAAATTAGTTGTTAAGAAAGACTACATTACAAGCATTAGAAATATTCGTATGAATATTTCTCTCCTAGAAAAGAGCCATTTGATAGTATCTTATCTAAAATTGTAATATGAAAAATAGGATCTTTGGGAATAATTTTTGTGTTTATAAATGCATTGAAAGGATTGAAAGATGGGATCACTTGGGGAATCAAGGGTTATTTTTTGTTAAAAATCCTCTATGAGGCAAAGACAATATTTTCATATTGGCACTAAATGGAAAAGGCATTTTGATGGTCATAAATTCTTTTCATGCTATTATCTTCTTCTTTTTCTTACTTGGATGCATTTTTATCTGTTTCTAAGCATATAATATCTTTGTTGTGAGTAATACAATGCAAATTTTGTTGTTTAAATTGTTCATAACTAAGAGTTACTTTTAAGTATCATGTTCTTATTTCTTAATGATATTTTGGGAATGAGAAATCTATGTGTGAGTGCACAGACTGAAAAATCATATATGTTTATTTCTTCATTTACTTTTTACCATCTGATCTATCAAATTTTTTGTCATTTACTAAGCTAGTGAGATATTTGTTTTCCTTTGTACATTGAGCCTTATATCCTTATTATATGTTTGAACCAACCTTCAACCATTTCTAAATCCTATTCAAAACCTTTATAAAATACCATTGCAATAAATTGATGATTCCCTAGCTTTCCCTCTCGCAGTCAAGTGAAACTTTAGGGACTAAAATATTTTTGTTCCGTTGCCGAGGATGGAGACACAAAGTATTTTTCCCTGGGAGAACGACACAGATCAGATCTAAATCTTGATGGTGGAAAATAATTTAGAAACTTTTTTGTGACTGTATATTATTCACCTAGTGACTCCTCTGCAGTAATTCTGGCTCCTAAAAGAGAAGGTAAAGGACTTAAACCTCCTCTAACCTTATCATCATCCACAAAGAAACAAGAGACTAGAAAAAAATCAGATCCTAAGCATGTTCCAACAGTGTCTGATCCTAAAAATTTATTGAGAAAATATAAAAATACTTTAGAACAATCCTCTTCTTCAAAAGATAAATCTTCATATACAAGTGCTCAAGGACAACCTTCAGAACATGTTAATAACCCTCCAATTGTATAAATTATACCTAGAAATGAAACAAAGCCTATTTTTCAACCTTCAGTTGTATCATTTCCTTCAACTATATTTGAATTGAATTTAGAGCAATGGAAATTATTTGTTGAGCTAATTGGAGAAGAACAAACAAACACCTTATCTATAGCTGGAGCTTTGAGGGATTTTCCCAAAGATGCTAAAAGTGAACTTAATACACTTTTATCTTCATCACCCCAATCTAGTTCTTTTGAAGAGGTTAAACCACAATATTATTCCTTTGAAAATCCTTTGTTTCTGGAACCTTCATCTTATCATTGTTTAGAAACGAGACATGTCATTTCATCAGTTGAAGATCAAAAACTCATATCAACTCAACTAATTTTTTCTACCCAAGGAACTGTTTCTCTTTCTACATCACAAGTTTTGCCTATTCCAACAGTTCAAGCACTCATTGTGATAAACATGGTTGTAAATAGGATGGATGCAATTTTTGCAGCTATATATGCACCATTAATTTTACCACAACTATTGTATGACTTCCCACCTAATCATTATATGAATTATTTTCCAAGATTCAATGGAGAGGGAGAAGTCATTGTTGAAGAGCATTTAAACTCTTTCTACAGTTTTGCAAATAATGTTAATGTGGAGCATGCAGATGTTTGGATGAGACTTTTTGTGAAAATTTTAGATGGAGAAGCGAGGAAATGGTTTAGGAGTCTACCTACTAATTCTATTGTTGATATTGATTCACTAGATGATACCTTCTTGAGACACTAGGGAGATAAGAAAGATTACTTGTATTATATCACTGAATTTGGTGCTTTGTAAAGAAAACAAGGAGAATCTATATCCGATTTTACCAAAATATTAAATAAAATGTATAGTAAGATTCCATATGAAATCAAACCCACATAAACATCTTCCAAAATTACTTTTTCCAATGCCTTTGATGATGAGTTTTCTCTGTTGTTAAGAGAAAGAAGGTATTTTAATCTAAGTTTGATGAAGGAAGAAACCATTGAAGTAGAATCCAATATACAATCATAAGAGAAATTGAATTCAGGGAGTGACAGAGACAATAAAAAATAGAGAGAATTAATTCCTTCTTCTTCTCATACAACATCTGACTTCAATATTTATGAAATGGCCAAAATGCTGAAAACCTTGACATCTGAAATGGCTAGGATGAAGATGAAAAAAAAAAACCTAGTAGGCCTACATATGAAGGAGGATACATAGTCCCAATCAGTTCATAAGGCCTAACAATGTTCCTCAAATATTTCCTAGAGAAAGGAGAAATCAAGAAGATTAGAGGATTTTACCTTCTTTCCAAAATAATGCAGTGGAAGAAGTTGAGGAAATTGATGACATCGAGGAAGATTCCATAGTTAATTTAAATGATACAAAATTACCTGCCACTCATCTGAAACAACAATATTATGAGGATACTCTTATAGTGAAACAGTTTGAGGAAGAAAATGTTGAAGATATTTCCCAGAAGGAACCTAAAAGAAAAAAGTATGATCTTAGGTCTAGATCAAATGGATCAAAAGTGGATATACCTATTCAAAACAAAAAGACAAATGCTCCAGTCAAATCAGGGTTCAGTAAAGAAGGTTCTAGGGTTAAAATTGATTAGCAACAAAAGCAACCTGTTAAGGTTGGTACTACAGAGGTGAAGGAATCTGAGAAGAAAGTTCCTTCTTTCAGTTTGGAAAATGAAATTAATAAAATAAAAATCCCCATACCTGTGGTAGAATTGATGAAAACTAATCCTTTTAGAAAATCTTTCCTAAAAGAATTACAGTTGCCTGCTCATGTTACTTTTTCATATACCATAAATCTTGAATATGGAAATCCTTCTATAACTATTGGACCACATATTGAGGATAGATATAATGCTTCTCCTCCTTTCTACATATCGCTGAACATTCATGAAAAAATATTGCATAATTGTGTAATGGATTCAGGAGATTCACACAAATTCATGGCAAAGGTGGTAATGGATGAGTTAGGATTATACATCACTAAGCCTTATCTAGACCTATATTCATTTGCCTCTAAAAAGGTTAAATGTCTGGGAGTCATTAAATACATGGTTGTCACTTTATCTCAGTTACCTATGAAAAGTGTGGTGTTGGATGTGATTTTGGCCGATATACCTCCTAAATTTGGGATGTTGTTGTCAATATCATGGGCTAAGAAAGTAGGAGGTACACTACAAATGGACCTCAGTTATGCTACTATACCTGGGTTTGGTGGAGAGCATCGAAGACTGTACAAGGAATTCAGATTAGTATACTTGGTTACTGATAATGAAAATCCTAGAAATAATCCTATATATGTTGTTGAAGACGAAATTGGTTCTTCAATCTTCCACATTGGTGACAAAATAGCTAAAACAACAGTCAGAAAAATCATACCTGCAGTTGAAGAAACTACAAAAAAATCAGTTTGGAAAATGTTCTTTGATGGTTTTTGTTCCAAGGAAGGCTCTGGGACTGGGATTGTTTTTATTTCTCCTTCCAAGGAAGTCATTCCTGTGTCATATAAATTGGAATTTGATACAGCCAACAATATCAATGAATATGAATCTCTTCTACTGGGATTGAAAGCCGCTAAAAATATGGGTATTGAAAAAACTATTTATAAAGCCAAACAACAAAGGTTAAAGAAGTATATAAATGAAGTGTGAGATTTTGTTGATAATTTATTTTTTTCCTTCAACATCACTTTTATAAACAGAAACTTGAATCAACATGAATATTCTCTAGCATTGGTAGCTAGTAATTTGAGAACTCCAATATTTCCCAATTTAAGATGTGAAATTGAGGTAAGACACATACCTTCTATACCAGATAACATAAAAAAATGGCAAGTATTTAAAGATGATCAAGATATTAAAAGGTTTTTGGAGGCCATTTATTAGTTTTCTACTATCTCAACAGACTAGGATAATGAAAATCATGATGTGGGAGTTCATGCTACTAATATCCTTCAAGACAATATCGTTGGTCATAAAACCATTGAATTAAAAAAAAATCATTTGCCAAAGGGTCTTTTTCCTCTTGAGAGACTATTTGATCACAATTATGTGTCCTAGAAGCCTTTCATCCAAACATAATAAGTTGAAGTGATAGAATGTGATATCAGTCTCAACTCAAATCCTAGAATGGTGAAATTATATAGGAAATTGCCAGAAAAAAAGAGACATGTATGTCAATTTGATGAAATAGTTTTTAGATGTTTTTTATTGGTCTGATGAAGACCTTATTGTTTTTGATACAAAAATTATGAAACATAAGATTCCTTTGAAGAATGGATCCAAATCGTTTAAGTAGAAAAAAGGATAGTTTAATCCATTTTTTTTTCCTATAATTGAAAAAGAACTAAAAAGATTGTTGAATTCCACAATTATAGTGTCTTTGAGATACTCAGAATGGGTGGCAAATTTAGTACCTATTAGGAAAAAGAATGGGGATATTAGGCTTTGTGTAGACTTCAAAAATCTGAACAAAGGTTCTCTAAAGGACAATTATCCATTACCTAAAATGGATCATATTCTACAAAGAGTGGTAGGGGCCCAAAGAATCTCCATGCTTGATGGCTCTTCAGGATATAATCAGATATCAGTGATGGAAGAAGATAAGAGGAAAATTTATTTTATAACTCCGTAGGGCACCTTCATGTATGAAAAAATTCCTTTTGGACTCATGAATGCAAGAGAAACATTCCAGAGAGCCATGGACATCGCATTCATTGGTGAGAAAGATAAATTCATGGTTATTTATCTTGATGACATTATTGTTTTCTCAAAATCACATGATGAGCACTTACAACATCTTAAGAAGACTTTTGAAAAATGCAGAAGGTATGGAATATCACTAAACCGTAAGAAGTATCATTTTGCTATGGAAGAAGGTAAACTTTTGGGGCATGTTTTTTCGAAAAACGAAATTAAAATAGATCCATAAAGGGTAAAGGCCATCCAAAGGATAGATAACCCAAGAAATAAAAAGTCTATTCAGTCCTCCATAGGAAAAAACAAATTTTTAAGGAGATTCATACCTAACTTTGCATAAATAATCAAACTTATTACTGATATGTTGAGGAAAAGTGAAGAGATCAAATGGATACCTAAAGCAAAGGAATCATTTGAAAAGATTAAGCATGATTTAATAGAATCTCTCGTTCTTATCAGTTTGGATTATTCTAAAGAGTTTCTGGTTTTTTCATTTGCATCTAAAGACACTATAGTTATTGTCCTCTTACAAAGAAATGACCAAGGGTATGAACAACCTATCTCTTTCTTCAACAAGACTCTTAGGGATTCTGAATTAAAATATGATATTATGGAGAAGCAGGTCTATCCTTTGGTGAAAGATTTAAAATCTTTTAGGGTGTATGTCCTACATTCTGAAATTACTGCATATGTTCCAAAGAGTGCAATTAAGGAAATTATAGTCCAACCAGATTGTGAAGGAAAAAGGGGGAAATGGATAACTAAAATTATGGAATACAACTTAGCCATAAATCCCACTAAGTTAATAAATGGACAAGGCCTTGCAAAATTGATGACAGAGTCAAATTGTAGAGAACTTGGATTACATCATTTCTCCAACAAATCAATGAAATCAACATTTCAGGTTGAGGAAAATGGTTCATAGGTGAGCAAGATATATTGTTCTTCACCATGGTATAAAGACATTATTTACTTTCTGCTAAATATTCAGTCTCCTCCTGATTTAGATAAATCCAAGTTCAGATCACTTAAACTGAAATTAGTGAAGTATTGAATTATCAATCAAACCTTGTTTTGGAAAGATCCTAATGGAATTTTGTTGAGATGTGTTGATGAGGAAGAAGAAAAACAAATTTTCTTTGATTTACATCAGGGATATTTTGGGTGAAATCACCATTGGAAATCCACTGCTTTAAAAATATTGAGAGCAGACTATTACTGTCCTATACTATTTCTTGATATATTTTCTCAGGTGAGAGCATGTGAACTATGTCAAAAGTTTGCATGAAAACAAAAACTTATGTCTCTACCTTTAAAACCCATCATTTCTCATGACCTTTTCAATAGTGGGGCCTAGACTTCATTGGATAAATCCATCCTTCATCTTTTGGAAAAAAAAAATGGATACTCAGAGCCACAGATTAATTTACCAAATGGATAGAAGAAATCCCAACTCGAAATGTAATAGATAAGGTAATCATGAATTTTCTTGAAGGGCATATTTTTTCTAGATTCGGTTGTCCTAAGAAGTTGGTTACTGACAATTCTCAAGACTTAAAATCCAATTCAATGGTTGAATTTTGCAATAAATATAACATCAAGTTGGTCCATTCCACTCCTTATTATCCCCAAGGCAATGGGTTAGTAGAATCATCCAATAAAATCCTCATAAGGATTATTAAAAAATTACTCACAAAAAATAAAATATCATGGGATTCAAAATTTAAATTTTCCCTATGGGATGATCGGATCAGTACTAAGAAATCCATTGGGACTTCACCTTTCCAAATGGTGTATGGAACAGAGGTTGTTTTCCCAACTCAATTGGGATTACCTATTCTCAATTTTTTGCAAGAAGAGTTAGAAGATCCCAATGACATTCAAAGGAGAGTTTTGCAAATCATAGAGGTTCAACAGAATAGAGAGAAGTCGGATCAGAAAGCTTTTATTTATCAGAGAAAAGTTAAAACAACTTTTGATAAGAAGAAAAAACATGATATTTTTCAAGAGGGAGATATTGTATTGAGGTGGGATGCTAGAAGAGAGGACAAATCTAAACATGGTAAGTTTAAAACTTTATGGGATGGTCCTTTCAAAATAGATAAGGTCATGAACAAGAATACCTTTCTTTTACAAAATTTGGATGATAGTGAGATTTTGGGAGGCCCGGTAAATGGGAGATTCCTAAAACATTACTTCTTTTAAAAATCAATCAGAAAGTTCATCTTGTACATTATGATTTACTTTTGGTATGTTTAAGATCAAATAAAGACTCGATATACCCAATGAAATTTCTTCTCTATAGTTTTGTGGTTTTGAATAAAATATGACATAGAAGGGAAATAAAGTGGAGTAAGAGGGATATGAAGGCATTGGTCAACCATTTCTTAAAGTTTCACCATGAAACTTTATCCCCAAAAGGAGCTAGTGTTAGTCCTTAACTTTATTTTTGACTGTTGGTTTTCCTTAATCCTTTTTATACCCCGTTTTCATGATTTTTATTAAAATTTGTTTTTTCCCTTTCTTGTCTTGAAAGTATGCTTCCATTCGTTTTTTGCATGTTTTAAATATTTTGAAGTAATTAAAATTTAGGATATGATATGATAGATTCTTTCCATCACATCACATGTCCTTTTCCCTCGTTTAAAATTTCAAAATTTCCAAAGTGGAAAGGGTGCCACAAGAATGACGTTATTCTTGTAGCACCAAGAGTAACTATAGTTGTGCATGCAACATATTCCTCAGATCATGTGTAAAATTCCAAAATTATTGTCAGAGAATCTACATATCTTGTTATGATCTATATCAGGTCATGTTTTGCAAAGATGACAACTCATTCGAAGGATCAGTTTGTACGTGCCAGTCTGATATCAAATCACCATTCCTGATTATCATTCTCAATGTATGAAATCACGATCTATCTATTTCTAATATGTATATTATTTCATGCATGCTCTGCAGGTACAAGAATAGATCCTAGACTTCGACAATTTTCAAAAGCTGGTGATCAAACCCTAAACATTCTCATAAATTCAACAGAGTTTTATCAGTGTCATGGCACCAAAGAAGAGTGGGTACATAACTAGGTTAGATCCAAAGGAGATTGAATTACTTGAAGCTTATCCTCATATGGAAAAGGAGTTTAAAGATGCAGGATGGTTCGATTTCTTCTCAACATTTTAGGGTCATTATGAGTAGGTTTCCATTATCTTTGCAAAAAATTTCGATGGTTTTGAAACAGTTGTGGGTAGAGTCCTCATACACTTAATAGAGCACTCCATAGAAACAACATGCAAGCTACCATTATATGGAGAGAGGTGGTGGAAGAAATAAACATTAGTTATGGAGTTTGTTAACCATTTTTTGATCCCCAAAAGACAAAACCCTAATTGGAGCCAAGGCATCCCACACAGTTGGGTGAAGAACGAATGGCACACAACCCTGATGATCATTCATAGGTACATCACCTACGAGGGATGATTTTATCTAGTTCACCTTTATCATATTAGATTGTTAATCCATGTGAATGGTGACTATCCTCTCAATCTTCCCTATTTCATATTGAAAATCCTATCTAAGATGTCTAAGAGAATTCAGACACATCCTGAAACAACAAAGAAAAGTATTTTTCACCAAGGATTGATTAAAACATAGGTTATATATGCTTTATGTGAGGTTCAAATATCTTGGGAATGGTTAAATCAGTCACTAAAACCAAAATAACAAGACCCTAAATATAAAACTGCTAAGGAGAAGAAACTTGTGAAAGGAAAAAATATTTCTGAAATTACTGATTCTTGTGTGAAAGAGATCTACCCTGCATCTAGGGTGACTCGTTCTAGTAAGAGGAAATTATAGACACAACATGGAATTGAATATTTTCCTAGAGGTAGACCTAATGAGAATATCACTAAAGGTCGAAGCAAGAAGCTTAAACTTGATAAAGAACTTGATGTTCAAACTAATCCAGATGTAAAGAATGAACCTGATGAACTGGATGAACCTGACGACCATACATCAAAACCAGTCAAAATACCAACCAAGAAGAAGAAACAGTATACTAGAAAAAAGGTTGCAGAGGGTAAGAAAATGAGCAAGAAAAAGGAACTTGTATCTAATTACCCTAAAAGAGATACTACTAGGGTTGTGAACAAACTTAGGTTGAACTCAAAGGATGTGTTTCATCCTTCTATCAAGAAGGAAAACCTAACTATTATTGAATACCATTCAAAAGACACTATGGAGGCAGTTGAAAGATAGACCCTTGCATATTCTTCACATAGGTTAAAGGAGGAATCTGGAGAACAGAGGAAAAAACATGAGAAAGGAAAACAAATTGCACAGTATTCAAGGAGACTTGTAACTAGGGCAACCAAAAGGTCAGGTTCAGTCCCTGAAACTACACTCAAAGGCACATATGTAATTAATGATGATGTTAAATTGGGAAATGATTCCTTTCCAGAAATAAACCATCTACAGGATGTTGCAAAAACCAAAAAATCAAAAAGTACTGAAGAAGAGAATCTTAGAACTAGGTTTTCCTCGAAATATGAAATTAAATTAAGAAAACCCTGAACCTCCATAGATTTGAATCTACCTTCTCCAGTATAAGAACACCCAAAGTTCAAGATGGAAACAAGAAAAGAGAAGGACAGGGTAAAAGAGCTATAGGGTATTATTATGAAGTTGAGGAAAGAAAAGTCCTTAGTAGAGAAATGGAATGCAAAACAATAGGAAAATATTCAAGAACTCAAAAAGAAGAGGAAAGATAAAGAATCCCTGCTAAAGGAAGTAAGAGAGTCAAACATAAAAATGTATTGGCATAATGTGGTGTTAAAAACTAAACTAAAACGGAGGGATACCAGAGATTATGTAATTATCATACAATGAAAGAACAAAGGAAGCCTGCCACAGTTTTAAATTGCTTGAGGCTATTACCAAGATAATGAGGCTGAGCATTTTTGGTTAACAGTATTCTACTCAAATAGAAGTTTTTTCATCTTAGGTGAACCAACTTAGCAACAATTTTATTCCTCTTTTTGTGAGATTTGGAAAGCTTCATCACACTATCATCTAGTTTATATTCGAGTTAGTTGTTAAGGAAGACTACATTATAGGCATTAGAAATATTCATATGAAGATTTCTCTCCTAGAAAATATCCATTTGATAGCATCCTATCTAAAACCATAATCTGAAAACTAGGATCTTCAGGAATAATTATTGTGTTTAAAAATACATTGAAAGGACTAAAAGATGGGATATGTTGGGGAATCAAGGGTTATTTTTTGTAAAGACTCCTCTGTGAGGCAAAGACAATATTTTCATATTGGCACTAAATGGAAAAGGCATTTTGATGGTCATAAATTCTTTTCATGTTATTATCTTCTTCTTCTTCTTACTTGGATGCATTTTTATCTATTGCTAAGCATATGATATCTTTGTTGTGAGTAATACAATGAAAATTTTGTTGTTTAAATTGTTCATAACTAAGAGTTTCTTTGAAGTACAATGTTCTTATTTCTTAATGATATTTGGGAATGAGAAATCTATGTATGAGTTGACAAACTGAATCCTCGAATATATTTATTTCTTCATTTACTTTTTACCATCTGATTTATCAAATTGTCTATCATTTACTAAGCTAGTGAGATATTTTTTTTCCTTTGTACATTGATCCTTATATCCTTATTATATATTTGAACCAACCTTCAACCATTTCTAAATCCTATTCAAAAACTTTGTAAAATACCATTTCAATAACTTGATGATGCCCTAGCTTGCCCTCTCACAATCAAGTCCAACTTTAGGGTCTAACACTTAGTCTTAGACTTTTGTTAGAACTTAATTAACAATTTACTATTTCATAAATAATTTATTCTAACAAGGTCTAATCATTCCAATGTTTTCTAGGCCACCTAGGTTTATTGACTCAAGTTTCAATTGCGGGACATACCCTTCAAGACGCACCTCCGTACTCCAAGGGTGCCACTCGCATTTGACTTGTTTTGGAACTTTTTTCGACCCTTTGGAGTCAAAAATCCATTATGTCGACGTTGTGAGAGACTAAGAGATTCTAAGGAATAAGGACTCCGCCTTATTACATGCCCCTTAGAAATTTTTGTGAGCAATTGTCTCAGTTTTCCCTCACGACATCGTGGACCACTCAAACTAGGTAATTGTTAACTTATAGTTATGGCCATGACGGAGTGGTAGTAGGCTCTGACAAGGATGGTGCCACACCTCTCCCTCAATGTCTGGTTTCTGTGCATGGCCCCTCTACTTCTTATGTGAGTCATATTAGCAAGCATCGTCAAGCCTGCATCCACTGATAAAAACACTATCAATAATCCATATTCACAATCATACTATAATCAATCATATTTCACAAGTGTGGAAATGAAATTCTAAATCGAAATACAATCCACTTCCTTACTCAGTCTAGAGTCTAAGGAAGTCCATTGATTCCATCAACATCTGTAACCTGCCATGTGTCCTGCACACTTAGCACAACTCGTCAATAGAATCTGCCAATATATATACATCAGATTAACAATAAGTTACAATATATCATCATCATTAGCAGTAACATATATAAAAAATGACCTGTAACAACCCCTTCGTTATGACTATGAGCGAAGCAGAAGGTGCAATTTTTGTTTTTTAAAATAGGACAACAATAACAATTACATCTAAACACCACATCTGATGGTGAGCACCACGCCCACAGAAAAGGAAACATACAACTATGACTCCATGAACTGGCACAAGAGCAGCTGGGCAAAACATACGTAGAACAACAAGGAGAGACAAATACCTGTCTGACGCAAACAAGACCATGCCTACAAGCTAAGGGACAACAACCCCCTCCAGACACAATGACCTTGATGACCAAATACTAGAACCTCAAGGTGCGCAAACCCAACACATGAAGGCGTTCAACCCATGCGACAAAATAAAACTTACAACGCTCAACAAAACTCACATGGAAGGCACCGACTCCGGCCAAGTTATCATTCATTTCTATCCCATAGGGCACGCCATGATCCCCTCATCAGGAATCATGTCATCCCCATGTTATAGACACGTCAATAACCTTGTCACAACACCACCTAACAAGACCAAGGACTCAAGAAAATACAACACGCTAGGAACCCAACCACTGTCAAGAATACTACACGCACACCCCTAACCAACAAGTCAACATGACGTGAGGTGATGTCATTCAAAAAAGTTGCGTAGCTATCTGAAGAATTTCTGGTTCCTACAAGGGAAACTTGTGTGGTGGAACAACTACGACTAGCCACTAAATCAATTCTCCTTGAGGCACAAGGCTATGCCATTGCATCAACAAAGTTCTGGACATGATGTAATTGACCCTAATTATTAGACAAGGCACCATCAGTTACCTGGATAAGTCTTTATATAAGTACAGGCATTGAGTGGTAGGAATAAAATTAATGCTATTTCATTATTATATATATTTAAATAACTAAATCAACCCTTGTTGATTTATCTAAATTGTTATTATTAAAATTAGATATCCCAAGGAGATTTCGTGTGAATTAAACTTCCCAATTTATCTATTAAGGTTGGACCCATCCCCTAATCCATCGATCTCCAAGTGAATTTTCAACACTAACGAAATATCATTAACAAATAAACAACGCAAATCAAGGAGGTGAGGATGAATAATTACACGATATCATAAGGCCCTTCAATTAATTAGGTTCATTCGCAAATGATCTAACTCCATAATTTTGGTACATACTTGACCTTGACGCATGACCCCGAATCACTAATCTTTAAAATCTGAACCCGTCAGAATAACCACATATCAACTATTCCAATAAACTTTGATTGCGGTGGTTTAGGGTAAAAGCTATGAGTTAGTGATCAATTATAACATTGCCATTTTTAACCCATATCACTATCAAGTTTTCCATCTATGAATTCATTGTCATGTTAGCATTTAAGAATGTCGATATCTAGAATTCCAATAACATTAAAGAAAATCTAGAATCGTTGTCAACTATAATAAAATTAGATAGATCTGTAATTTCCACAATTTAAGAAAAAAAAAACGTTGTCAAACCACGTTTAAAACTCGTTGTCAGAGGAATATAATAATAACATATGGTGATAAGAACACTATCATATTCATTCTATTCAGCATTGCCTCAAATTCTATGATTATCAATCGCTATAGACTACATAAAGATACCCAAACGTTGTGCATAATCAATGAAAGGACAATGACTTTGTCCTTCACCGAGCGCATATCACAGAAAATCCAAAAACCCAATATAGGAATTAAATCGTTGTCCAATAATAAATTGTTGTCCATTCACTATATACACAGTAAATTTTTCATTTCACATAATCATTCTACCCTCCATTCAATGCACAAAATCGTTGTCCTTATAGTATAAATTCGCTGAGATTTAGCATTAGAAAAATCACTAAGTTTTATCATCGAATCATTGGGTTCATCCATGAGAAATTTACCGAGTTTTACAATCAATTCATTGAGTTTAATCATCCATTTCGTTCTTTCATGAAAATAAATAAATAAAAATGTTGAGTTCTCATCATTAGAATCGCTGAGTTGGTATCAAGTCCGTTGGGTTCATCAAAATAAAAAAATAAAAAAAATGTTGAGTTCCCACCATTGGAATCACTGAACAAATACACTTCCATGTAAATAAATCACTACTACAACATTGGGCTATACCAAAAAAATATATATATCTAAATAATTAGATCGTTGTACACCTATACCTATTATCCAAAATCATTTTCGATCTTTTACTTTCAACAAAACTAACAATTATCCATTATTACAGGTCACGGTCCATTACAAGCTATATATTAATACAGGTTATTGTCCAACACATAAATCGTTGTCTACATAAATCAAGTGTTGCCTATAGGAAAACACTGTCTCTACACAATAAAGTAGAGTTTAGGGATTGCGCTAGTATAATTATGTTGTCTGTAAGATACGCCAATTGATGCAGTCAATTTATACGCAAACGCAAGGCACACAAAGGATAACACTGGCATAATTACATAAAAATCGTAGAATAACTAAGTGTTAATGTTGTCGTAATTATATATGAATTGTAGAGGCAAACATCCACCAGAAAATGCAGGGGTTGGCATTCAAGACTCATAGGTTTATTAACTTCGACAATGAAAAATGAAAACGTAGAGGAAACCAGAGCTTTAATCAATCAAGAAGCAGGGATACTCCAACACAATAAGATGCCAGACAATCAATCAACCAGGAACACTCAACGGGGTAGACAACTAGGCAAAACCATCCTTTGCTCATCATCCACACATAGAAAAGAAGGGCATTAGAATCTATAGCTCGTTGTGCACCGAAGTGATGACCGTCGATTCGGCTCCTGATTGACTTCTCAGGTGTGGAGTGACGAACTAGGGATGAGAATGAGGATCAGACATAAACTATTCATAAAAATCAATTGAAACCAACAAGATTGTCACGACATTCAGGGATCGAATGCCACGGGAAACAAGTCAAGCAGCGAGCTTAAAGCTATGGGGGAAATTTAAGTTCTCAATTAAAATGATAAGTTAAACACCTTCTTTACACAGTAAAATTATAGAAATGAAAGCATAAAGTCATAATAGTCTACCATGCAGAATAAGGGCATGCGTACCGTAGCCCAAGTCGTCCACTCTGAGTCATTGTCCCGCACGCTTCATGCATCTCCCGCTTGTCAACCGATGAGACTTCACCAGTACCTCCCAGCCAACGCTAAGGGTAATATTCTTCCCTCTTATCCCCCCAAGCCGCAAAGGGGCCACACACACTGAACTAGAGAACATCTAGCTCCCATATTGCCTCACAAGGCTGAGCTACCACTCCTCACTGAGCTGGGTATCCCAACTCCCACAAGCTAAGTCAGTGGAGTCCAACATTATGTAGCATAACATTACGCATAACGAAAGAGATCCATCATCCGTCTCCTCCCTCCTTTATATAGAGTTTCTAATTCATTTAATTTCCCAAAATCCCATTTAATTTATTGTTGAATAATTTAATTCATAAAAATCCTGCCCCATACATGTGTCACCCATCTGCTTCATTGCACCATAAATTTATTTCATTAATTAATTAATTACTAATATTTCCCTCACCCACCTAAAAGCATTCCTAGAATTGCTCCTAGGTGTCCCCATATTCCCTTACACATTTTAATGACTTACCCCCTTACTAATTTACTAGTTGAGTTTGATTTAGAAAGTTCTTAAATGCTAGATACCTTACTAAGTTAGTCTTTCTGCTTTTTCCTCATGTTTCCCCTTTATTTTTATGTTTTCCGCGTTTTCCTAGTTTTCTAAATATTTCAATTTTTCCTCTTTCCCTTTTCATTTAAAACTCAAATTGGCATGTGCAAAAAATTACCTTTTTCCCCTTTTTCTTTTTAATTAATAAATTTTAATTAGCATATGTAACAAAACAATTATTTCCCCCTTTTCCCCCTTTTTAAATTTTATCCCCCAAAAGATTATTACAAGTTAATTGAATCACTTACCCCCTTCTTGTCACATGATTAATGATGATTATTATTATTGTTTATTTATTTTTATTTTTATTTTTATATAAATATATATTTTTATCACCAATATCACTTAGACCTAGATTTTAATTTTCGAGGTTGGGCGACATTTTATTAGGGAAATTGTTTTTAAATATTTCTTATCACATTATTCTTTCTAAGGCCATCCAGGTTTATTCATTTATTATTTAACAACACGACATGCCCTTCAGGATGCACTAGGTGCTCCAAGTGTGCCACTTTCCTCCTTTTGTTTCCCTTGCGTGACGTGCCCTTCAGGACACACTATGTTCTCCAAGGGTGCCAATCGCCTCTTTCTGTTTTTTTTGTGTGACATTCCCTTCAGGACGCACTACGTGCTCCAAGGGTGCCACTCGCCTCTTGATTGACTTGGTGATCTTGTGGGATACTAAGGGACTCTAAGGAATAAGGCCCTTGCCTTATTACGCACCCCTTATAATCATTGTGAGCGACTGTCGTAGTCTTCCCTCATGACATCATGGGTCTTCTCGAACTAGGTAGTCATTAACCTACAGTTCGAGCCATGGAAGGAGTGCTAGTGGGTTGTGGTAGGGCTATTGTCCACACCTCTCCCTCAACGTCTCTAGTAGTCATGCGTGACCCCTCTACTCCACATGCGAGTCTGGTCAACAAGATATCATCAACCTGCATCATCAACGAATCATGTCAGAAATAATATCCATAATCATATCATCTAATCAGATGCACAAATTTCATATATACTACAATCAAACCCCCAATAGTCCACTCCCTGACTCAATCCAGATTGCAAGAGATTTCATCGATGCCTCTGCATCCTCGAGGTCCAAAATCCTGTACACTCAGGAAAACCGAGTCAATAGCACCTGTCTATGTCAATACAACAAAATAACATTTCATCAATCCATAATGCCTCATAGTATAATAATTTGGATCACTTGCAAGCAAGTGTCCTCAAAGAATAAGTTTACTCAGTGCGCGCAAGAGCGGGATGTTACATACACCCCCTCTTGGTCTAAACTTCGTCCCGAATTTTCGCAGTATATAAGTGTCACAATAATGTGTATCATATTATCATAAGTCTATCTATCAAACAAAAATGGAAACTGTTGGCGCATATCATATGCGTCCTCCTAGGTCTCCGAGTGTGGACTATAGTTGTTCCACTGGACCTTGACCTGATCTACTATTTGACATTGTAGCTGTCGAATGCGATGATCCATGATGAGGATCAGCTCAGCCGTGAGCGCACCCTCATCCTACACCCGCCAGGTGCTCAAGTCAAAACATGTGTAGGATCACTAATCATAATGTCTCAAACAGAGACGTGAAATACATCGTGCATACACCTCAAGAATTAGGAAAGGCTAGTCAGTAGGCCACGGGCCTCTCCTTTCCACAATCTTGTAGGTTACCATGAACCTAGGAGATAGTTTATCCCATTTTTCCAATTTGATCAAACTCTTATGCAGTTTCAGCCGCAAGAATACTCGATCGCCACATCGTAACTATGGTCGACACGACGTGCATCAACATAAATCTTTTGTCGATCCTACGTTTCCTTGATCCTTTGTCTTATAGTTTGCATTTAATATTCCATTTCTTGGATTGCTTCCAGTCCCACCAGGACCTTATCCTCAAGTCAATCCCAGCTCAAAGGCATCCGACATGGTCGCCCGTAAAGAAACTCGAAAGGCTCCATCTTAATGGTGCTTTGGAAACTGTTGTTATAAGAGAATTCCACCAGTGGAAATAATTCTTCCCAATGCTTTTGTTGGTCCATCACGTACATGTGCAACATGTCTTCCAAGGTCTGGTTTGTTCATTCGGTATGCCCGTCAGTATCCGGGTGATACGTAGTACTAAAGTTAAGTTGGGTTCCCAAGGCTTCTTGGAAACTAGTCCGTCCAGTAAACACCGATCCTTGATCGGATATAATCCTCTTAGGCATGCCATGCAACTTCACAATATCACTGAAGAAAACTCTAGCTATGTCAGGTTCCTGATACGTCATACGTATAGGAATAAAATGAGCACTCTTCATCAGAGTGTTGAATACTACTAAAATATAGCCATGTCTCCTTCCCGTCAGTGGCAATCCAACAATCTAATCCATCGAAATAACCTCCCATTTTTATTTTGGAATAATGTGTGTCTATAGTAATCCTGCTGGATGTCTATGTTCAGCCTATACCTGTTGACATTCTAGGCATTTGGCCACATAGTTTACTATGTTTTCCTTCATACCTTTCCATAAGAATAAGGATTTAAGGTCTTCCCTCATATTCATGTCTCCTGGGTGAACCATGTATACTTCTCTATGACCCTCGTTTAGGATCAAGCTCCTCAACTCATCGTTCAGTGGTACGTAAATCCTATTTTTAAACCTCAATAATCCATCATCGTCAAACGTAAATCCTTCAAATCTTGGTACCATCATTATGTTTTGTCCAATAAAATCCTCAACCTCTTTCTGCCAGTCATCATCACGTTGTAAAGTTAGAATATTTTCACATAGATTCGTCTGAAGAGGAAACATTGAAAATATGCATGGTCTTCGACTCAATGCATCTACAACTCGGTTCATTGTTCCTTTTATGTAACAAATCTCGAAATTGTACTTTCTAAGCAATTCTGACCAACGTCATTGTCGCGCGTTTAGGTCTCTTTGCGTAAAGATGTGATGTAGTCCACAGTGGTCCGTATTTAGTTCAAATATTCGTCCAACAAGGTAGTGTCTCCAAACCTTCAAGGAATATACAATGGCTAACAACTCCAAAATCATGCGTCTCATAGTTCTCCTCATGCCTTCTCATTTTCCTTGAGATGTAAGCGATCACTTGACCGTCTTGCATCAAGACTCCACCTAAGCCTTCCTTGGATGCGTCAATGCGTACCAAGAAGTACGCATCCTTGTCAGGTACCTTTGGTATCGGTGTCGTTTTCAACATCTCTTTGAGCCTCTGAAAAACTTCTGTGCATTTATCGGTCCAAACAAACTTCTTGTTCTTCTTCTGCAACTTCGTGATCAGATTTTCTATCTACGAAAATCCCTCGATGAATCGTTGATAGTATCCTGCTAAACCCATGAAGCTACGCACTTCCATGACATTCATCGGTGTAGGCCATTCCATAATAGCCTCATTCTTTGTTGGATCCATGGCAATACCTTCACCGGAGATGACATGCCCTAAGTAGTGAATGTTTGATTGATAAAATGAGCATTTGGAAAATTTCCCATACAATTTGAGCTCTCGCAGACACTGTAGTACCAAGTGCAAGTGTTGGTCATTCTCCTCCATCGTCCGAGAGTAAATCAAAATATCGTCAATGAATACTTGGACGAACTTGTCCAGCTACTCATGGAACACTCAATTCATCAAACTCATAAATACCCTTGGGGCATTTGTCAATCCAAATGGTAAAACAATGAACTCGTAATGTACAAACCTCATCTTAAAGGTGGTCTTAGGGACGTCATCCTCCTTGATCCTTAACTAGTGATACCCTGATTGCAAATCAATCTTTGAAAACACTGTAGCACCCCTAATTTGATCAAACATATCATCAATCCTCAACAACGAATATTGATTCTTGATCGTTTCCTTGTTCAATTTACAGTAGTCAATGCAGAGTCTCCACGACCCATCCTTCTTTAATATAAAAATAACAGGCGCACCCCATGGTGACACACTCAGACGTATAAGTCCTAGGTCCAACAACTCCTTCAGTTACATTCTCAACTCTCGTAAGTCTGGGGTCGACATCCAATAAGGTGTTCTTGCTATTGGTTCAGTCCTCGATTTCATGTCTATGGTAAACTCCAATTCCCTCTTCAGTGGCATCCCAGGTAACTCCTCTGGGAAGACATATGCAAACTCTCTAACCACCGTAAGGTGTTCTAGGCCTTCCACAATTTTTTTTCATTTAACGCAAGGATCGCATAAAGATTACATCCTTTTTGCATGCTCTTTTGTAACTGCAAGAAAGATATAAACCTCAGGGAAACTCCCTGGTTCCTTCCTATAATCACGCATCTCTGTCCCTCATCATCGACCAAGCTCAATTGTTTCATATTATAGTTGATTATCGCCTCATGCGATTTCATCTAGTCCATACCAATCAAAACGTCATGAAGTCCTAAGATTGTAACGTACAGGTTGGCCCTGGTGACAAACTCTCCCAGGTTAAGGGTACAACCCGTAACCTTTCCTCCAACCTTCTNTTAGCGTTGCACCATAAATGAAACTCTCGGTAGCACCGAGATCTATCCAAAACTAAGTTCTGGTTAGCGACGGTACCTGACATCCCAAGCACAGTCGACTGGTGCTCTGCCTATCGGTTATTCACCACTGCAAGAATCCGATGGGCCTTGCCCAAAACTCCCATGGTAGTGGGTCCGACTGATCCAGATGCTCCGACCCCTTCCTATGGGTAGTAATGCTGGTAATGTGGCTCCCCACAATCCAACACACTTTCTCCGATCCTGTATTCCTGGTACCTGAAGTAGAAGTTGAATTCTCACAATAAGGCCAAACTCAAACTTCTTGACCTTAATTTTCTGGGTAATTTGGTGCGGAGCATGCAGAAGTAGATCCAAAACGGGCCTCAAAATCAAACATCGTGTGGTTTCCTTGTCGCATGGCGTCGAACTCATTAAGCTAACACCCAATGAATTCCTCAGAAATATACCTCTCCTAGAACCATTCCTAAAACAGTTCCCATGACACATCGTCAATGACCATGTTCAAATGTGGCAGGAGCATCTTCCACCATAGAAGAGTGTCCCCCTTCAGTTGAAATACCACCATGTGGACCTTCATGCTAGAGGTCGTAATTGCGAAGCATGAGGCACAACACCTTGCTTTACAACCGTCCATGACACTCGTGGACTCGAGAAATCAACTTTCTCGATTTCTTGGTGGATGCTAATGGTACTAGCTAGGGCGTGTTGTGGACCCTCAGGGGTACAGGTTCCCTAGCCTCATCTTAGTACTAATGGTGAATCAAGGCCCCTTGACAGTACCTGGGAGGGCCTTGTTAGACCATCATCATCCCTTACAACAAGCGAATCCAGCCCAAGGACTTGTTCTTCACCTTGGAGGTTCAACTCTGAGGTTGCAGGAACTTCTGGAGGCATCGCACCTCCTTCCACGACACCACGTTGGGAACCTATGAGGCATCCTCTAAATGTTATCACCACATGGACACATTAAGGTTTTTAATTAACACAACAATTAATACTCATGGGTTTACTGCAGTGGGAAGCCTAGTGATCTATAGTCACAAGGTTGAATTGGATTTGATACCATATGTAACAACCCCTTCGTTACAACTGAGTGAAGCAGAAGGTGCATATTTTTTTTTTAAAAACAGGATGACAACAACGATTACAACTAAACACCACATCTGACGACAAGCACCATGCCCACAGAATAGGCAACAGACAAATATGACTCCATGCACTAGCACAAGAGAAACTAGGTGAAACATATGTAGAACAACAAGGAGAGATGACTAACCGTCCGACACAAACAAGACCATGCCTACAAGCTGAGGGACAACATCCCCCTCCCGACACAATGACCTTGATGACCAAATACTAGAACCTCAATGCGCACGAACCCAATGCATGAACGTGTTAAACCCATGCGCAAAAAGAAAACTTACAATTCTCAACAACACTCACCTGGAAGGCACCAAATCCGTCCAATTTATCATTCATCGCTATCCCATAGGGCATGCCATCATCCCCTCATCAGGAATCATGTTGTCCCCAGGTGATAGACATGTCAATAACCTTGGCACAACACCACCTAACGGGACCAAGGAGTCAAGAAAATCCAGCACGCTAGGATCCCAACCACTGTCAAGAAGACTACACCCACACCCCTAAGAAACAAGTGAACATGACATGAGGTGACGTCATTCAAAAAAGTTGTGCAGCTATCCGAAGAATGTTTGGTTCCTACAAGGGAAACTTTTGTGGTGGAACAATGGCGACTAGCCACTAAATCAATTCGCCTTGAGGCACAAGGTTGCGCCATTGCATCAACAAAGATATGGACATGATGCAATTGAACCTAATTATTAGACAAGGCACCATCAGGTACCTGGAACAGTCTTTATATAAGTACAGACATTTAGTGTTAGGAATAAAATTAATACTATTTAATTATTGTATATATTTAAATAACTAAATCAACCCTTGTTGATTTATCTAAATTGTTATTATTAAAATTAGATATCCCAAGGAGATTTCGTGTGAATTACACTTCCCAATTTATCTATTAAGGTTGGACCCATCCCCTAATCCATCGATCTCCAAGTGAATTTTCAACACTAACGAAATATCATTAACAAATAAACAACACAAATCAAGGATGTGAGGATGAATAATTACACGATATCATAAGGCCCTTCAATTAATTAGGTTCGTTCGCAAATTATCTAACTCCATAATTCTGGTACATACTTGACCTTGACACATGACCCCTAATCGCTAATCTTTAAAATCTAAACCCGTCAGAATAACCACATATCAACTATTCCAATAAACTTTGATTGCGGTGGTTTAGGGTAAAAGCTATGAGTTAATGATCAATTATAACGTTGCCCTTTTTAACCTATATCACTATCAAGGTTTCCATCTATGAATTCGTTGTCATGTTATCATTTAAGAATGCCAATATCTAGAGCGCCAATAACATTAAATAAAATCTATAATCGCTATCAACTATAAAAAAAAATTAGATAGCTGTGTAATTTCCAGAATTTAAGAATTTAAAAACTCGTTGTCAGAGGAATATAATAATAACATACTGTGATAACAATGCTGTCACAATCATTCTGTTGAGCATTCCCTCAAATTATCTGATTATCAATCGCTATACACTGCATAAATATACCCAAACGTTGTGCATAATAAATGAGAGGACAATGACTCCATCCTTCACTGAGTGTATATCATAGAAAATCCAAAAACCCAATATAGGAAGTAAATCGTTGTCCAATAATAAATTGTTGTCCATTCACTATATACACAGTAAATTTTTCTTTGCATATAATCATTCCGCTCTCCATTAAATGTACAAAATCGCTAGCCTTATAGTATAAATTCTCTGAGATTTAACATTGGCAAAATCGTTGAGTTTTATCATCGAATCGTTGGGTTCATCCATGAGAAATTTACTGAGTTTTACCATCAATTCATTGATTTTAATAATCCAAATCGTGATTTCATCAAAATAAATAAAAAAATGTTGAGTTCCCATCATCAGAATCGCTGAGTTGGTATCAAGTCCATTGGGTTCATCAAAATAAAAAAATAAAAAAATGTTGAGTTCCCACCATCGGAATCGCTGAACAAACACACCTCCATGTAAATAAATCGCAGCTACAACACCAGGCTATACCAAAACAATATATATATATATATATATATATATATATATATATAGATCGTTGTACGCCTATACCTGTTATCCAAAATCGTTATCAGTCTTTTACTTTCAACTAAACTAACAGCTATCCATTATTACAAGTCACGGTCCATTACAAGATATATATTAATACAGGCTACAATCCAACACATAAAGAATTGTCTACATAAATCAAGTGTTGCCTATAGGAAAACACTGTCTCTACATAATAAAGTAGAGTTTAGGGATTTCACTGGTATAATTATGATGTTTGTAAGATATGCCAATTGATGCAGTCAATATATACGTAAACGCAAGGCACACAAAGGATAATGCTAGCATAATTACATAAAAAACACAACATAACTAAGTGTTAATGTTTTCCTAATTATATATGAATTGCAGAGGCAAACATCCACCAGATAATGCAGGGGTTGGCATTCAAGACTCGGAGGTTTATCAACTTTGGCAATGAAAAATGAAAAACGCAGAGGAAACCAAAGCTTTAATCAATCAAGAAGCATATATACTCCAACACAATAAGGCGACAGATAATCAATCAACCAGGAACACTCAATGGGGTAGACATCTAGGAAAAAACATCCTTTGCTCATCATCCATGCATAGAAAAGTAGGGCATTGGAATCTATAGGTCGTTGTGCACCGAAGTGATGACTGTCAATTTGACTCCTGGCCGACTGCTTAGGTGTGGACTGACGAACTAGGGATGAGAATGAAGACCAGGCATAAACTATTCATAACAATCATTTAAAACCAACAGGACTTTCACAACATTTAGGGATCGAATGCCACAGGAAACAAGTCAAGCAGAGAACTTAAGGATGTGGGGGAAATTTAAGTTCTCAATTAAAATGATAATTCAAACACCTTCTTTACACAGTAAAATTACAGAAATTAAAGCGTAAAGTCATAATAGTCTACCATGCATAACAAGGGAATGTGTACCTTAGCCCAAGTCGTTCGCTCTGAGTCGTTGTCCCGCGCGCTCTGTGTAGCTCCCGCTTGCCGACCAATGAGACTTCACCAGTACCTCCCAACCAACGCTAGGGATACTCTTCTTCCCCCTTATCCCCCTGATCTGCAAAGGGGCCATGCACACTAAACCAGAGAACATCTTTCTCCCATCTTGCCTCGCAAGGCCGAGCTACCACTCCTCACCGAGCTGGATATCCCAACTCCCACAAGCTAAGTCAGTCGAGTCCAAAATTCTGCAGCATAACGTTACACATAATAGAAGAGATCCATCATCCTTCTCCTCCCTCCTTTATATAGAATTTCTAAGTCATTTACTTTCCCAAAATCCCATTTAAGTTATTGTTGAATAATTTAATTCATAAAAATCCTCCCCCGTACATGTGTCACCCATCTGCTTCATTGCACCATAAATTTATTTCATTCATTAATTAATTTATTGCACCTAAAAGTATTCCTAGAATCACTCCTAGGTGTCCCCATATTCCCTTACACATTTTAATGACTTACCCCCTTACTAATTTACTAGTTGAGTTTGATTTAGAAAGTTCTTAAATGCTAGATACCTTACTAAGTTAGTCTTTTTTCTTTTTCCTTGTGTTTCCCCTTTCTTTTTATGTTTGCAACTTTTTCCTAGTTTCCTAAATCTTTTAATTTTCCCTCTTTCCCTTTTCATTTAAAACGCAAATTGGCATGTGCATAAAATTACGTTTTTCTCCTTTTTCTTTTTAATTAATAAATTTTAATTAAAATATGTAATAAAACAATTATTTCCCCTTTTTCCCCCTTTTTAAATTTTATCCCCCAATATGTTTTTATAAGTTAATTGAATTGCTTACCCCCTTCTCGTCACATGATTAATGATGATTATTATTATTGTTTATTTATTTTTATTTTTATTTTTATATAAATATATATTTTTATCATTAGTATCACTTAGACCTAGATTTTAATATTCGAGGTTGGGCGACATTTTATTAGGGAAATTGTTTTTAAATCTTTCTTATCACATTATTCATTCTAAGGCCATCTAGGTTTATTCATTTATTATTTAACAATGTGACGTTCCCTTTAGGACGCACTAGGTGATCCAAGGGTTCCACTCGCCTCCTTCGGTTTCCCTTGCACGACGTGCCCTTCAGGACGCACTACATGCTCCAAGGGTTCCACTCACCTCTTTCCGTTTTTCTTGCGCGACATGCCCTTTATGATGCACTACATGATCCAAGGGTGCCACTCGCCTCTTTACTAACTTGGTAGACATCAAAAACCCCTGGAGTCAATAATTCGCCAGGTGATATTGTGGGAGACTAAGGACCTCTAAGGAATATGGCCCCTGCCTTATTCCACACCCCTTAGAATCATCGTGAGCGACTATCACAGTCTGCCCTCACAGCGTCGTGGGTCTTCTCAAACTAAGTAGTCGTAAACCTACAGTTCAAGCCACGACGGGATTGCTAGTAGGTTCTGGCAGGGCTGTTGTCCACACCTCTCCCTCAATGTCTCTGGTAGTCGTGTGTGACCCCTCTACTCCACATGCGATTCTGGTCGACAAGCTATCATCAGCCTGCATCATCAACGAATCATGTCAAAAATAATATCCAGAATCATATCATCTAATCAGATGCACAAATGTCATATATAATACAATCAAACCCTCAATAGTCCACTCCTTGACTCGATCCAGAGTCCAAGGGGTTTCATCGATGCCTCTGCATCCTCGAGGTCCAAAATCCTACACTCAGAAAAACTGAGTCAATAACACCTGTCTATGTGAATATAGCAAAATAACATGTCATCAATCCATAACGCCTCATAATCATAATCAAATTCCCAATATTATAATAATCTGGATCACTTGCAAGCAAGTGTCCTCAAAGAATAAGTTTGCTCAGTGCGCGCAAGAGCAGGATGTTACATGACCGAAACGAAATCATAATATACCATAATCGGATCACTTGCATGCAAGCGTACTCAAATAATAAGTCAATAAAAGTGTGCTTAGTAGAGAGATATGTTACACAAATAAAACCAAAATTGGTCAATACTTTATCACAATAAAACCAAACTATTCACAAATTTATCCATGAAATTTTTCACATTACCACATCCATCTAACATTAGAATGCATTAGGTGTCCCTTATGACCAACCTTCCTCTTCTTTTATAGCATAGTGAAATATTCCACATGGATTCCCATGGACAATTCATAATTTTTAGTTCACTAATATGCCTATTATTTACCTAGCCACATGTCTCTCCGTGCACAATCTTTAATTTTTAATTAACATAAGTGCATATTATTAAACCACCTCCCAACTGAATTCCCAATTTTTATTTGTCTACTTTCCTTCATATATTTTCAAATTCACACGAGTGTGTACACATAATATTACCATTTTTTATTAAACAAACCTTCTAAAATATACAATAAATAACTTCTATTGTTCACATGGTCCTAGTGCATATTTTCCATTTTTTTATTTCAAAGTAAAGTCAACTCTATTTTCCCATATATGTCCCTTCTATTTCAATGGGTACCTTCTATCTACATGATCYAATAATTTMATAAATGCACTTTTATTATTTAAAATATTATTTATAAATGTCATGCATGTAAATAATACTTAACTTAGAGTAGTAAATATCAATCAATATCATTATCAAAGGTGAGACCATCACCACTCCAATCTATCTCAACTAGTACCAAGGGAAAGGCCATGTTCACTCCAACCCTTCTAGTGCACATATTTTGATAGAGGGGGAACATATGTAACACGAGTGAGATGTTTTTAACTCGATATCATTTAATCTTGGTGAGAAAATAATGGTCACTAAGGAATACTGACTCCATACTTATTGTGAAACCCCTCAACTAAACCTCATTAGTGACCGAATCCATGGCCTCACCTCACAATGATCTATAACCTCCTAGGTGAGCACATGAATTATCCATCCTGTCATGCAAAGGGATTTTCTAGTAGGATAGGAGTAGGATTTCTACTCCATTTCTCCCTATAATACATTTGTTACACCCCCTTCATATAGACATTACACATAGGTAAACTAAATTGGAAATATTCATCCCTATATTTTT
>JASDQU010880765.1:54550-68523 GCA_032191745.1 Picea mariana
AACAAATGAATGTAATCTCACTCTAGAGTAAGAGAAAAACTTATCAGAGTTATGCCTCTATATTCTCTCCTCCTTTATCCCTTCACAAGTTCTTCTTTTATTCCTCAAAAGTAGTTTTGATTAGTTCAACTACTTTTAGTTAGATAGTTAACAAACTTGTAGTTAAGTGAGAAAAATGATAAATAATTATAATTAGGGTTTTTTTAAATAAATAATAACTAATAGGTGGGAATCCCCTACGTATCATTTTTTTTATCATTGTGTTCCTTTGTATATAAATATGCATCCCATGTCATTCAAATTTTTATAACATATAAATGTTCAATCAACCAACACTAAAGTATTCCAAAGAATACTTGTGACTCCCAAATATATATATATATATATATATATATATATGCTCAAAAAATAATAAGTCATCTTGTTGTCCAAAAATAATTGTTGTTCAAAATATCTCATGTCCAAAAATAAGTGAAGTCTTGTAGAATTAAACCATAGTCCAAGATGTAATTGTGAGAAGGAAATACGACACTAGCTAATTGCAAAAGAGAGAGAGGAGAGAGAAAAATAGAATCAATCTTCACACATAAGAGGCTAAGAACCCAAATATAATCACAATTTATTAATCATTGATAATAAGTACAATCTATAGGACTCTTCACATGAGGAGTAATGTGCACTAGGTTGGGATTTCCATGGTCATGCTCAAGTAAAAAAGTAACTTCTCCCAATAGAAACAATTAACTAAAGTCAAAAGTTGCTAATAATAAGAAAAGGTAAAAAATATAGGTGCACACTTAGTGAGAAATCTACATGAAGTCAACATCCATTCCATAATAGAAAAAATATCCTAGAATAATACTAGAGTCCAAGAATGGAATTAAAGTCCTAACTGAGTGAGAATGTGCTAATTATGGAAAGTCACTAAATAAGTGAAGTGAGTTAACTCCAAGTATTAGATGGCTGATGTGCAATTCCCTAGGAGACTAATATTCTTAATAAAGTGCGCTCTATAGCCATGAAATAGGAAATATATCCTAAAATTAAGGAAATAAGAATTATCTCCTAAAAATAGGAATTTGCCTAATGGTGGCTAAAAAATAGGAATTGGCCTTATGGTAGCTAAAAAATAGGAAATTTCCTAATGGTAGTTTATGAGCCCATAGTTTTGGAAACCCATGGTATTACATATAGGAATCCATTGGCTAAAAATAGACATGCTATAAATAACAATCCTCCTAAATAGTAGGAAAAACGAAAAAAATGAGTATTTCACTAAGTGTAACGACCCTCTGTTACGACTACAAAAAACGAAGCACAAGAGATAATTTTTTTCTTTTTGCATTAGATACATAAGGAAAGTAATGCCAACACATAATTCATAGCAGTGCATAATCAATGACATCATAATTAAAAGCATTACAAGTGACTCATCGTCGTAATCAATAATGATGCAACCAACACATCAACATAAATAGTATTGACACACAATTAACACATCATCACATTAGATAATGACACATAATCAACAAGTATCATAAATGACGACACAATATCAACTCATCACATACAGATAACACAGAGAAACTGTCCACCCAACCTACCCTGCAAGGTTAGGACCTCCAAGACACATAAGCAATGCTCAATCCTAGGATTCATCCGATTGATTTTGACCATTTAAGGTATCAGGGCTGGTGACTGTTCTGAGGAACAAGGAGGTGTCTACATCCCACTAACACAATCAATTCCAAAAACCAGCTAGCTAAATCAACAACATCAACGATAATCAATGGCACAATAATGTTCTATTAACCAATCACACATCACATAAATTCCAAGGCGCGAGAGAATTTAATTACTAAATCAATCATAAAACGACATAAGTTAAGGCCTAATGTAATCAACTTTATTTTATTTTCAAGGTGCAAAAGCAGAAATCTACTTTACTTCAAGGCGCGCGAATAATCAATCATTGAATTCAACAATAATCAACATTATTTCAAGGTGTGTGCATGATCTAATTACTAGATTAAACATTAAGAAACCTCATTCAATGCTCACCATTAATCTAATCACAAAGGAAATCATACATCATCATTGTTACAATGCACGTGAGTAACCTAAGGCATAATCATTAAGCATCATCATTATTCCATGGCGCAAGAAATCTAATCACCTAATTCATCAACATAATCCAAGGCGAAATGGAGTTCAATATTAAAACGATCACACATCAACACAGTTTAGTGGAGAAATAAAATATAAGTATTAAAACAATCATTCATCAACATTGTTTAGTGGCGCAAGGGAAATCAATCGCTTAATCATAGTTTCATTATCATTTTCCAAGACCCAAGGGAATCTATTTCAAATTTGGTTTGCCAATTCCTTGAACATGGAAGTTAATATCTTCAAAAATAATATGCCAATGAGTCCACATGGTTATCATTTTTTATCCCACTTGTCTCTTTTTATGGGTTCCAAAGGTGTAATTAGGCTCCCAAGGTGATCAAGATCAACTCTTAGTTCTCTACAAGGATTCATGTAAGTCTTCCATGAGTAGAGGGTAGTACTGGTTAGAAGTATCCCATTCATATTGGTCATAATGTCAACATAAATAAGATGTCTCCAAGAATAGAAAATAACTACATTATTGTACCATCCTAAAAGAGTAATGAACTTTAAAATAAATAACGCTAAAATGTGTGTCTATATAACTACAATACAATCTACATAAGTTTAAAAGGATGATTAATTAATGGTTTGCAAGAGAACTGAAATAAGAAGTAAGGTATAATGATAATATCATAATTAAATACTCTAGTGTGTAGTGCAAGAATAAATACACACTCTATTAAAATGATAAGGAGGTGGAATCCTTAGCCATGACATCTAAGCCCAAGTAAAGAGGTATCGTGAGGTAAAGACAAACTCGCAAGGTTTAAAAAGATTTTTGCTGAGCTATGGAATGACACGCAAGGTATACCATTTCCAATCAACACACATAGAAACTCTCTCTAAGGATATCTTTTCCACAAGCAATTAGTGTAGAGATAAAAGGGATAAACTCATCAGGTGAAATCAATGGGAAAAATGGGACAAATTGCTGGGTGAAAAGGTAAGAAAAACACAGAGGAGCACACTGTTAAATTCGATGAGGGAGAAATGAAATTGTTGAGTAAAAAAGTGGAAAATTACAAAGAACACAAACTAAAACGTAGTTGAGGAAAAAAATGAAATCGCCAGGAATTTAGTGAGAAAATCGCAGAGACACAATGTAAATTTTCGTTGAGGAAAATAAGCAGAGGTGAATACAGTTGAAATAGCATGGTAATTTCTCATGCTGGGAGAAATGTTAACAAAACAAAACAAAGAGGTTTAATACTAGGCGAACGCATGCAAAATGCAGGGTTTGGTGTTAAATCGTTGAGAAAATGAATGAGGGCGCAGAGTTGTAAATTCCCCCAAGAAAACTCAGAGAATGAATGATAAAAAAAACGTCTAGATTTCGACCCAACTCAAAAATTTAAGAAGGAAGAGTTGTGCAAATTTTATTGGGAAAATGCAGAGATAAGCTATCACTCTAGCGAACCATTAAAAGACGTAGGGTTTAGTTTATGCTAGGCGAATTTTTTTAAATGAGAATGAAGATGAATATTGCACATCTCTAGGAAATTTTTGTGAGTTCACTGAGAAAACTGTAGAGGATACTCACCTTTAAAAATCGCCGAGGGAAGAGTAAATTCGTAGAGGATATTCACTTCAAAATTTGTTGAGGATGTCAAGAGAAAAATGCCAGGAAATTGAATGGATACGATGTTGGGCGGATGTTTAAAAATAGCATAGTTTGCAAGGTAAACGAAAAGAGGATTTTCCCCAACACACCAGGTACTTTTAAAATAAAAAATCACAGAGACATAAAAGGGAAAATAAACGCCAGGGGACTCGTATTGCTGGGAAAAAGAACAAGAAAATGTTGGGCGAAATCCTCAAGATTCAATAGAATATGCATTGTAAATATCTATATAGTTAATGATGAAAACCGAGAAAGGTTTTAAGAATCCATGCTTATTTTAAAATAAATACAATACACATTAAAAATCTTAACAAAATTTTACAATCTCAACATAAGTACCATAACCGAAGATGAGAATTTGAAGATGTTCTCCCATGCTTGCACTCCATCCATATCCCCACTTTCTAACCATGAAGACTTCACTGGTACCTCCCAACCAATGCTAGGGGTACTCTTCTTCCCCCTTAGCCCCCCAAGCCCCAAAGGGGCCACACACAAACACAACCAAAATCCTCTAGCTCCCAACTCACCTCGCAAGGTAGAGCCACCACTCTCACTCTCAATATGGGTATCCCAACTCTCACAAGTAAAATCAGACAAAATTTATGCAGCATAACCTTACTTATAACCAGTGTGTTTCCCCCCTCAACTCAGCCATTTGTTTTATAGAATTTCCTTAGTGACAACTTTCCATTTGCACATTTAATTCATTTTTCAAAATTTAATTAGGAATTATTCTCCCCATACACTTGTCACATGTTCCCGTAGTTGCACAAGTAAATCCACAATTTAATTAAATTAAAAGTCAATTTCTCTCACCCATCCTAAAAGTGCTCCTAAAATCACTCCTTGTTGTCCCTTTATTCCCAATTAATCACTAACGCCTTTCTAAAACTGAGTTGAGTTAAAATAGGAATGTTCTCTAGTTAGACTAGACTCTAGATTCCTTTCTATGTGTACCCATTCCTTTAGCTTTATTCCATTTTACCTTAAATTCCAATTTGGTAATTACTTGCACAAGTGTATTAAATCACTCTTTTTGGTTTATTTTTATTTTCATCGATTCTTAAATTGATTTATTTCATCCCCTTATTATTTAATTTAAAAATTAGTTTTGTTGTCCTCTCATTAACTTAGACGTAGGTTTAGTTAAATTTTTATTAGCGAAATCTTACACCATTAGGGATTATGATTAATAAATTCATTCTTTAATTAATTAATTAATCAATTAATTAATTCGACGGTGCTCAAGATTTTACAAGGTTTAACATTCGCTCAAAGTTTTCTAGACCACCTAGATTCATTGACTCACCTTTTTAAATACCGTGATGTGCCCTTCAAGACGCACTCCGTGCTCCAAGGGTGCCACTCGCCTTTGATTCAAATTTTAATTACGCGACATACCCTTCAAGACACACTTTGTGCTCCAAGGGTGCCACTCACCTTTGACTAGATTTGGTAGTTGTCCAACCCTTGGAGTCAATACTCCATTCAGGCGACCTTGTGAGAGATTAAGGGATTCTAAGGAATAAGGACCCTGCCTTATTGTGTGCCCCTTAGAAATATTCATGAGCGACTGTCTCAATCTACCCTCACGACATCATGGATCTCTCGAACTAGGTAATCGTTAACTTACAATTAGATCAATGGCGGGAGTGCTACTAGGTTGTGACATGTATGCTACCACACCTCTCCCTCAATATTTGGTTTCTATGCATGGCCCCTTTACTCCTTATGTGAGTTAGATGAGCAGGCAATCTTCAACCTGCATCCATCAATGAGACACTATCAATGATCCATAAACAACATCATTATATACTCGATGATATGTTACATATGCATAAATAAAATTCTCAAACCAATAAAATTCACTCCATGACTCAATCCGGAGTCCAAGGAGGTCCATTAATGCCATCGACATCCTCAATCTGTCAAATGTCCTACAGACTTAGGGGAAACTCTTCAATAACATATGTCAATACATAGATATCAAATAAAATATCATTATAATCCATCGACATCATCATAAGAATCCATAAGCGAAACAAACAACCATATACTAGAACCGGATCAATTGTGCGCAACTGTCCTCAAAGAATAAGTCAATAACATGTGCTCACAAGAGCGGGATGTTACACTAAGTATGTAGTTGAGAATGTAACACAAAAACCCCCTTGAAACACAACTGAGGTGTGCACAATGATGATTCCTAACAATATGAATCCATGTTAGGTACTCATGTACAAGTATAGATGCATAACAACTGAACAAAATTGAGGTATAGAGGGAAAACCTAGTGGGAACAAACTCCCCCCCTCCTCTCAAAATATGTTTCTAAAAATAAAAGAATGCTAACATGTTCAACTACTAAGATGATGTATCCTCACTCCTAAAATGTTCCTCAATGAGACAAAATTTTATTCGGTGAAAGGATTTGTGAATATGTCTGCCACCTGCTCTGAAGATGGGAGCAATTGCATATCAATGAGTCCATCCTGAATCTATCATCGATAAAGTTCATATGAACTTTGATGTTCTTGTTTCCCTACCTATGAACTGGGTCTCTGCACAACTTGAGACCACTTTTAGTATCACACCATATAACAATCAGATGATGAAAATTAACTCCCAACTCTGTAAGAAAGGGGTGCAACCAAATAGCCTAAGTAGTAACATTAACTGCACCCCTATAGTCTGCCTCTACCAATGATAAATCAATTTTTGATTGATTCTTACTTGACCAACATATAGGTCCTAATCCAAGGTAAAGGACATATATTGAAGTGGATTTGCGATCAATGTTATATGTAACGACCCTCCAGTAAACGAAACACCAATGAGTAAGCGAAAACAAGAAAGTGACATTTTTTTTTTAATTTATCTTAACGCTACACTTTATTTATTTTATATTTTATATTAACAAATTAAAAATAACTAAATCATCTAATCCATTTCTTTTTCTTTTAACAATATTAGATATAAAACCGTTAATCTAAAACTAATATTATCAATCATTAGATTGGGTCCTTAATATCGAGAAAACCATATAACATATTAATTATAATAAATAATTAATATGATTTGATTAATATAGTTATTAATATGGATCATTAATATATTTAATAACAAATATTTATCAATAATATAAATCACTAGCACCAAATCCGCACCAAATCCTTAATAAATAGATTATCGATATAAATTACTAATATAAAAATCAATAAGTCCAATTCACTTTTTTGTTTCTCTTGATTAGTTAAAATTTTTATATTGTAAATTATGATGTACATATATTTATATATGTATTGTATGTCTACTCTAATCAAAACTACATACTAGTAATCCTATGTTCCAAGGAAAGAGAAGTAAACCAACGTTCCTTGACGAATAGTTAAATAGAAATAAAATCAATGATGAAAAGCGTTCTAAGGAGAAGGGACAATCTTAATGATTATGAGGTTTCAATCATGTTCATAATTGCAATGATCAGCACTGCACTGGGGACAACTCTAAGTTGCTCAGATTATATAAAATGTTTTTTAAATCAAGTATTGAAAATGGAAACGACTCCATGTTACCCATGATAACTTCCACTTAAAACGGATAAACCATGGTCGCACATAATGTCATAACTCGATTGTAATCGTTGGTCATTTAGTGATATTCACAATTAACGCTAAACAACCATGTACACACCCTCTGATACAATATTATAACTCATAATCCATGTATTACAGTATCCTACTTGCTCAACAATAATCACTGCACACTAGGGGATTTAGCCCAAATTTCTTCAATTTCACTACAATAAAATCCACAGTCTAAAGAAGAAAATTCAAAGTAAGTTAAGAGATTCGTTATTGGTTCTATACAAAACCCAATAGCTTTATATGACCTAATCACAAAGCAACAACTAAAAAAACAGGTACATAAGGAATCGTGGTCGTAGGATAATCAATTTGTATGCCAAGTCAAATTCATTCTACCGAGTAAGGATGGGCAAGGAGAGGCTTCCACCTCTTTTGCAAATCTTGCAACCCAAGTCACACAAGTAAACTAGTCATAAAAAGTTTGACAGTATTTCAATCATCCAACCATAGGGTCCTTTCCTCCTTACTCTTCCTTATTTTTATAAGAAAATTTGTCTTGACACTTGTCAATTCATGCATAATTAAATAATTTTTAATAATTAAATTAGAAATTATTCACCCTCAACACATGTCACACTTCTCTCCAATTGCACATGTTTTAATTTCTTTTGATTAAATAAATTTTGAATTTTTCCTCACCTCCTAAATTAGTTCCTAGATTTTCTCTTAGTTGTCCCTTAGTTCCCCAATTTCTCCTTTATTTATGTCTCCTAACTAATTTACAGTTGGAGTTTGATTAAGACTCTTCTCTTAGTTAGGATTTACAGTCTAGATTGACTTAGAATTCTAACTCTATGTTGACAACTCATTCTTTCATGAAATAATTTATTTTTATTAAAAACTATTTTTATTAATTTCATGCACATGTCTTAATTTTTATTCTCCATTTTCTAGATTTTAATTAGTCTAAAATGCCTTAGACCTATTTCTATAAAATTCATCTAGGCATAACAATTAGACTTAGATTTTTTTATTTTTCCAGTTTATAAATTTGTATAAATTTATATTATCTTTCTATCAATTCTAAGTATTTGTTTTATTCTCTAAGGTCTTCTAAATTTTTATTAACTCATTAATTTATTCATGTGAAGTTCCCTTCAAGACACATCTATGTGCTCCAAGGGTTCCACTTGGCTTTTGACTTAGTTTGGAAGTTGTTTGATGCTTGAAGTCAATACTCCACTTGTCAACCTTGTGTGAGACTAAGGGCTTACTGATGAATAAGGAATCTTCCTTATTATGCACCCCTCATAAATCTTTGTGAGCGATTGTCTCAGTATTCCCTCATGGCATTGTGAACCTATCAAGAACAAGGTAGTCATTAAACTTCAGTTGAGGTCATGGCGAGAGTGCTAGTAAGCTGTGACAGGGATGCTGCCACACCTCTCTCTAATCTATCTTATATTTGTGTATGACCCATTTACTCCACATGTGAGTAGGATTAGCAAGCATCACCATGCATGAAATCCATAATTGAAATCTTCATCATAACACAGGCATAATAAAATCATATACTCATAGTCAAAGTCATTATTCCACTCCCTGACTCAATCTAGAGTCCAAGGAATCATGTCAATGCCATCAACATCCTCATCATATCACGTTTCCTACACACTTAGGAAACCTCATCATAATATATGTCAATTCTATACATCAATATTAATAATATAACAAATTTCAATACTCAATCATAGCATAAATTCATAAACCAAATCAGATAATCATAATGTACCATGTTTATCTGGATCACTTGCACACAGGTGTCCTCAAATAATAATCAGTTTTATGAAAATGTGGTCAGTGAAAATATGGATGTTACACTATCTCCTTCCCAATATGAGTCTGTGTAACCAACAAGATCCAATGAAGATCATGTTGCATAGTGTATACCAAAACTGGCATTCCCCTTGACATATCTAATAATATTCATTGTTTCCTTCCAGTGAAGCTCATGAGTCTCCTGCATGTACCTGGAAACTAATCCAACTACATAAGAGATGTATGATCGAGAGTGTGTAAGGTAGAGAAGACTCCCCACCAACTGTTGATATCTAGTACAATCAACCAAAGGTGATGCACCGACATCCTCTAGTATAATAGTTGACTAAAAGGGTGTTGGATATGCCTTGCAATATGTCATTTGAAACCTATTAAGTAGATCTCTCGAATACTTGTACTGATACATCTTGATTCTTGAATCATTATGGCCGATTTGAAGACCAAGAAAGTAATGTAACAGTCCCATATCTGTCATAGAAAACTTTTCATGCAAAGTGGTCTTCACTACAATAATAGAGGAGGATGAGATCCCTATGATGAGTAAATCATCTACATATAGAACTATCAGTAGAATTGAATCTTTGTTCTTCATCATATACACATTAGGATCTGATCTACATCTAAGAAAACCCCTAGAGAGAAGATATGATCCAAATTATTTTCGGCACGAAATGAGAGCAGAGATATAACAAATAAATATAAAGAGATATCTCAGATATCCAATAATATAACATAAATGTATCATAGATGCAACCATAAACACAGAGATACAGTAATACACAATTTTCTATTGATGAGAGAAAATGTACAAAGATTGTAAAAATACAGAGTGAAAGACTCGCTAGAATGGTGGAAGCTTATCTCTGAGAAGAGATGTGTCCTCTAGTTGCATTCACAAGAAGATGATTTTACAATGAGGCTCCAAAGGCCTTTTTATCATAAATAAAATCCAAAACCCTAACCCCGAAAGATGAAAATCCAACAGTTTTGTGGACCCCGTTTTGGGTAGTTTGGTGTATCAACTTCCCGAGGATGTAACATTGGCATACAATCTCCGTTTGGGGCACACAATAGCTTGTTGGAAAGGTATCATCTAGGAGATTCATTTTGGGGGATAAATTAGAGCCTTTTGATATCATATAGAACCTAGATCCTGAAAAACATTCATTTAGGCCTTCAAAATGGCCCCAGAAGTTAAAAACTACTAAAAATAGTAAATTATCAAAATTGCCAGAAAACTATTTTGATCCAATTGGAAAAGGTGGGTGGCCACTGATATCCACTTGGATCAATCCTCCCTCCTTAGGAATCAATGGTCTCCATTGTGTTGAGTGCCTGAGGGAGAGGGAAAAGTGTTTGTTGAATCTGTATCTTGATGAGCTTCTTGCCTTGTTGGAGAAGTTGCATTGCTTATCTTGTTGAAGGTTGTCACAAACCTATGGCTAGAAGGGTTGGACCTTTTTAACCAATCTAGCTACATAATATTCTTGTGTGAAGAAGGAATATTTACACTTTGCTGCAATCTTGTCGATTTGCTTCTATTGGATAGAAGGTGCTTGGACTGAGGTTGAAGTGGTGTTCTTTTTTTCACGCTTTGAACAGACTGTGAAGAAGCTGAATTTTGTAGTATGAGATACTACCTTGCAGCATTGTTTATGTGGGAAAATAGTTGGAATTACCTCTGGTATCCTGTAGAGATGACCCCCTAGAGTAAAAATGACACTACGAGGTCAAGACTCATATATAACATGGCGCTTCCACATATACGGCTGGCCCAAGAGAACATTGCAGACATCGAGGGGGGAAAATCACATAATACCTCGTCCTTGAAGGGTTGGTTGTCGTATGACAATCAACACTTTTGTATGACATGAATATCTCGTCCCTGGTGAAGCCACCCGATGTTGCATAGTTGTGGGTGTGGTGTTGTCGACAATCCCAATTGTTTGATGACCTTTGCTGAGATGAGGTTCTTATGGCTTCCGCTGTCACAATAAAACGCAGTGGGGTCCCCTTCACCCACATATTTGAATGAAAAACGTTCTCCCCCTCTTCAGGATCTGTGGGTTCTTCTGGTTGAATTGTTACGATCGAGACAATAGAAGTGGGGTCTACGTTGATGATCTGTCTTCTATCAATATTTTATGAATCAGATTTTGAATTAGGGTTCGACTCCTTGTATTTTATCTTAGCCACCAATGATTGTTTTGAGAGACATTCATCGGTGTTGTGCCAGGGAATTTTGTGGAAATTGCACCATTTTTTGGTGTCCTTCGTCTTTTCATGAACCTTCTTTTCTTGTGGCTTGGACTAGTTTTCAAGAGACTGTTTGTTAGGGTCAGATTTATCATACTTTGGTTGTTGCAGATTTGGAGACCCAAACTCTCATTTGTTCTGGTGCTTAAATTTATTCTTTTTTTTAACAACATATCGATAAGAAGCACCATGTGATGAGATGTCCAGAAAATCCATTTCAGTTTGGATGTATCTGTGTAGAGCCCCACGATATTTCAGAACCAAATTTCATTCAAAGTCTTTGATACCTATCTTGGTGCACAAGCTATGGAAGGTATTGGTGAACTCTGGAACTGCTTGGACCCTCTCTTACCGCAGTGTGGTCCATCTCATGTATTGGTCATCATAGTTGCTAATAGGGTAATATTGTTCCTTTACCACATCCACAAAAAAATCCCAAGTGGGCTTGACCCCATATATTCCATATTTCTCTTTGGAACTTTTCTCCCAGTAATTTTCCCACCGATGTTTGACATGGGGGAGAGCCTTAAGGAGTGCGAAGGTGATCTTTTCCTTGTTGGAGAAATTATGAACAGAGAAATAACCCTCTAGCAGATTTAACCATTTTTCTTGGGCATCTACATCTACATGTCCTTCAAATATGGGAATATCAAAATTAACTTGTACCTTGAAGGTCGAGGTGCCTCCAAAGTGGTCTCTTGATGAAGACGTGCCTATTTTATCGACAGACGTTGAAGGATGTGGGAAAAATTCTCCATCATTTCGTCCTTCTGTAGCGTGAGAGATTGCTCAAGCAACAGATTAATAGAATCATCTGCTTTGTCATTTTTATTTTCTTCCACCATGGAGGGTTTCTTGGGCATGTGAGAGAAATTGTCTTCAAGAGAGACAAGCTTGAGACCCAACTTGCTATATTCAAACCTCGTCAGGGACATGCATTGAAAAAATTATCAAGAGTAGCCTGCTCTAATACCACTGATCTGGATTATTTTTGACATGAATGAGATCGGAGATATAACAAAGAAATATAAAGAGATATCTCAGATATCCAATAATATAACATAAATGTATTAGATATGCAACCATAAACACAGAGATACAGTAATACACAATTTTCTATAAATGACCGAAAATGTACAAAGACTGTAAAAATACAGAGTGAAAGACTCACTGGAATGGTGGCATCTTATCTCTGAGAAGAGATGTTAAGCCCTAATATTGGCCCATTATCCCTTAATTGGGGCACATTAGATTAGTAATGTTATTTTATTTATGTCGGCTTTAGGCCATTAGTTATAATTATACCTCCTAGTCTCCTATATATACCAAGGAGACATTTTCATTTTGAATCATCTGGTACTTGAACATTTAAGTGGGGTAAAAGGAGGTTGCCCCCTCGAAGAGGCTTATTATCTAAAATTATCTCTTTTTCAAGGCGTTGAGTACTTTTCCTGAGGTTTTTCTATGCTATATTGGTGCTTGGTTCTTAACATATGGTATCAGAGCTCAAGGTCTTGGGGTTTCGCTGCTACATCTGAGACACCGTGGAATTTTCGCTATAACTTTTCTTCTACAACGTTTCAGAAGGAACGGCTTGGAGGGTATTTAGAAGATGGATCCTGTACAAGAGAGGGTTTTTGAATCATCCTGAAATGAGTCTTTGTAGAATTTTCGCTATAAAATATTTTCTGTAACGTTTCAGACCCTGAACTCTGGAGGTAATTTACAGAAATTAGATTTTTATTTGTGGTAAAAAGTTCAGCTTCTGGGTCATCTTAAATTTGTAGATACACCCTGTGTAAGATAGGGTATCTGACTAGTCCTATTGGCTAGTCTCAAGAAGGTGTTCCGGGTAAAACAATCATAAATTCTTCCTAGAGTATCCAAATTGGGTGGGACTGGTTTCATTGGATCGTGGACAGTCTGTAGTATTTTGGGTGTGAGTTTCAGAATTTTATATCAATTATTTTGTGTGGGGCACACTATACAAGTGAGATATTATGGAAAGGCCAAAAATCAGCAAGTTGTGGGGAAGTTATCGTAAATTCCACTCGGCACATCCAATTTTGATCAGACCTGTGGAATTGAAGAGAAGAAATATCAGAGAAATATATAAGATACATTTTCATACCCAGAAGGTCCAAAAATTGGGAGATACAATAGAAGAAATATTGTCTAGCAGAACCACCTCAAAATTAAGGTTCAAAAGTGATACTTGGCCAACATGCCACCCAAAAAGGGAACTTTTACACCAAATAATCCTCTAGAAAATCCTACTTGGACTCTTGATGAAGGTGAAGAAATGCGTAGAGACATAAGTGAACTACAAGCTAAGATGGATTCAATGGAATCCAAGTTGGATACTAAGATGGATTCAATGGAAGCTAAGTTGGATACTAAGATGGATTCAATGGAATCCAAGTTGGATACTAAGATGGATTCAATGGAAGCTAAGTTGGATACTAATATGGATTCAATGGAAGCTAAGATCA
>JASDQU010880766.1:20451-32892 GCA_032191745.1 Picea mariana
ATATTATGCATGGTGTATTGTGGTGTATTGTGGTGTATTGGTGTAACTCTTATACTATTGTTCATTGCTCATTGGATATAATTGAATGGTTTAAGTATAAGTTGAAAAATGTTTTTAAATTATACTTGATACTAATTCACCCCCCTCTTAGTATCAACAACATACACAAAAGCTACATATTGCTTATTTATATTTAAAACCCAATCAATTTGTGTGGTATTGATGGCTTTGTTCTCGCAAATCACTCATCACTTGGACAAATTTCATAGAAGAAATGATAGCACACTATGCAGATACAAGAAGCAATGCCTTTTTTAGTCAATTGATAAATCTCAAGCAAAAGGGTCCAGTTACAGAGCACATTGAGAACTTCCAAAGATTGAATATAAAGGTAACAACTATTCTAGATGAGAACTTGATTAATGTATTCATAGGAAATTTAATGCATAACTTTCAACATGAGGTTCGTCTTTGGGAACCCAAATCTTTGGAGAATGCATTTAGGGTGGCAAGAAATGTTGAAAGTAAAAATATGGCTATGGCTGCTAGAAGGACCACTCCTAACATCTATCGAGAGATTAATGTTCCTTCTTCTAAAACACCTCAACCTATAAGGTTGACACCTCAACAATTGGAGGAAAGAAAAGAAAAAGGTTTATTCTTTAATTGTGACAACAAGTACAGTAAGGGACATAAGTGTGGTGATAAGAAATTATTCTACATAGATTGTGAAGAGGAAGAAGAACAAGAACAAGAACAAGAACCATCTCAAGATGAAAATGTAGATGCGATTTCTTCTGAAGAGTTGACTCCCGCGATATCGTGTAATGCATTGGTTGGAATTAGCACTCCTTAAACCCTCAAGATCGAAAGATATATCAAAAATAAAAATCTAATAGTCCTAATTGATTCTGGTAGTACTCATAATTTCATTCACTATAAATTAGCCAAAGCTCTCAATTGCTTTGTATATCCATCACCAGAGTTTCAAGTAATGATTGCAAATGGAGGAACTAAGAATTGCTTAGGAAAATTGCAATAAGATCAATCTTACTATGGGGGAATATGTAATGAATAGTCCAATGATTTCTATACCCATGGGTGGTGTTGATGTCGTACTAGGAATCCAATGGTTACAATAATAAGGAACAATGGATTTTAATTTTCAAGAACTTTTCATGAAATTTTCGTTTTGAGGAAAAGAAATTGAGTTAAGAGGTGTCACAAGGAAACCCAGTAAGGTGATAATCTCTAATGGCATGACAAAATTATTGAAAAATGGGCATCAAGGTGTAATTGAAAAACTATGCTCACTGGATGTTCAAACATCTAAGCCATATAGTCCCCTAGATCTCCAAGGGATCATTGATAAGCATTCCAAAGTATTTGAAGATATTCCCAAAAGTCTTCCACCCACTCGAAATCATGATCATGATATTCACCTAATTCTTGGGAGTGTTCATCCTAACATTGGGCCATACATATACCCTTATGCCCAAAAGAGTGAAATTGAGTGCATGGTTGAAGAAATGTTAGAGGATGACATTATTAGACCTAGCGAAAGTTCTTACTCTGCACTGGTGGCAATGGTATTCAAGAAAGATGGCTCATGGAGTATGTATCCAGATTATAGAGAGCTCAACAAGATCACTATTAAATATAAGTTTTCCATTCCCGTCATTGATGAATTGTTATATGAACTACACGGAGCAATCTATTTCACAAAGTTGGATCTTCGTTCAAGGTATCATCATATTAGAATGAAGGAAGAAGATATCCCAAAAACAACATTCCGAACTCATGAAGGCCATTATGAATTTTGGGTGATGCCTTTTGGCCTTACAAATGCTCCTTCCACCTTCCAAGTGTTGATGAATTCCATTTTCAAGCCCTTCCTTCAAAAATTTGTGTTAGTATTTTTTGATGATATACTAATCTATAACAAGTCTTGGGAGGATCATGTGCAACATGTTGACAATGTGCTACAACAACTAAAGGAGAAACAAATATATGCCAAACAATCCAAATGTTTCTTTGGAGTGAATGAGGTAGAGTATTTAGGTCATATTGTATCTCATGAAGGTGTCAAGGTAGACCCTAACAAGATTAAGACCATGATGGACTGGTCGATTCCCAAAACATTGAAGAATCTTAGAGGATTTTTGGGTTTGACAGGTTACTACTGCAAGTTTGTTCAGCACTATGGAAGAATAGAAACACCTTTAACGACACTAACTAATAAGGATGAATTTTCATGGACTCCATAGTAAACTAAATATTTTGAAAAACTTAAACAGGTGATGGGAAAAGCTCCTATCTTGACCACTCCGGACTTCACAAAAACCTTTATTATGGAATGTGATGCCTCTGGAAATGGAATTGGTGATTTCATAATGCAAGAAGGAAGGCCCTTGGCTTTTGAATGTCGACCACTCAAGGGAAAGGACTTACACAAACCCATTTATGAGAAGGAAATGATGGAAATACTACATGCATTGAAGAAAAGGTGTCCTTACCTAATAGGTAGGCACTTCAAGGTCAAAACATATCATGATAGTCTTAAATACTTAATGGAACAAAAACTATCTTCAAAAGAACAACAAAAATGGGTGACCAAGATATTGGGTTATGATTTTGAAATCATCTATAAAAAAGGAAAGCAAAATGTTGTGACAGATGCACTCTCAAAAAAGAATGAAGATGTTGAGGCCTTTCTTTGTGCTATATTGATCATCCAACCCAACTGAATAATAGAAGCAAGGGATGAATGGAAGAATGACGAAAAAGTGCAGACTCTCATTCAAAGGTTGCACCAAGATTCCAGTGCATCAAATACATTTACATGGAAACATGATTCACTATGGTACAAAGATCGCTTATATTTATGTAATAACTCCAAACTCGAACAAAAGGTACTATTGGAATTTCACACCTCTTTGGTAGGAGGGCACTCGGGATTTTTGAAAACCTACCATAGGGTCAAGAAAGAATTTTTTTGGGATGGCCTTAAAAATGATGTTCAAAGGTTTGTGGTAGAATGTTTAATTTTCCAACAAAATAAGGTATAAACAACTAAGACCCCAGGTCTTTTACAACCATTATCCATCCCAAGTCAATGTTGGGAGGAGGTTTCCATGGATTTCATCACAAGGTTACCAAATTCTGAAGGAAAGAGTGTCATCATGGTAATTGCTGATAGATTGACCAAGTACACACACTTTTGTGCACTCTCTCATCCCTTCAAAGCCACTACAGTGGCCACTGCATTCATGGAGACAATTCAAAAGCTACATGGCAGCCCAAATATTATTGTAAGTGACAGAGATCCTATATTCACTGGACATTTTTGGACATAATTATTTTCTTGTTTGGGTACTCAATTGGCTCATAGCTCATCCTATCATCCTCAATATGATGGAAAAACCAAGACAGTGAACAATTGTCTGGAAGGCTACCTTCGTTTCTTTGTCTCTAATAAACAAACACAATGGTTCAAATGGTTACCCTTGGCAGAATGGTGCTATAACACTTCCTTTCATACTACAACAAAAATGACACCATTTTTGGCACTCTATGGATAACACCCTCCTTCCATCACTTATTCTCTAAAAGAAAAATCTAAGTTTCAAGCAGTGGAAGATCACATCAAGCATCAACAGAAAGTTCTCCAAATCTTAAAGGAAAACCTGACCATGGCACAGAATCACATGAAACAACAAGCAGATCAACATCGTAGTTAAAGAAGTTTTGAAGTTAAAGAATCACATGAAATAACTCATGCTTAAAGAAGGTTATAGGTGATAAGATCCCAGTTCAAACTATATTTCCATAACTTGACAAGGAAGGAAAAATCATATTGGAGCCTGAAGCCATCACTGACACAAGAATTCGCCAGCTGAGGAATAGATCCATTTCAGATTATCTCATTAAATGGAGGAAACTACCGGATGAAGATTCCACTTGGGAAGATGATTCTTTTATACAGAAGCATCCAAAGTTACCTAAGCATTATGGAAAACACTTGTCTCAAGGGGAGGGTCATGTTAAGACCTAAATAGTGGCTCATTACCCCTTAATTGGGGCATATTACATTGGTAATGTTATTTTATTTATGTCGGCTTGAGTCCATTAGTTGTAATTGTACTTCCTAGTCTCCTATATATACCATGGAGGAATTTTCATTTGGAATCATCTTGTATTTGGACATTTATGTGGTGTATAAGGAGGTTTCCCCCTCAAAGAGTCTTATTACCTGAAATTCTCTCTTTTTCAAGGCATTGAGTACTTATTCTGAGGTTTTTCTATGCTATATTTATATTTGGTTCTTAACATTCTTTAGAAAGAAGGATCATAATTTCTTATGGGAAATCAAATCCTAGAAGGGGAGACTGTAATGTCCCCCACCTATTAATAATAGGATTACAGTGACTTAGTACTCTATATGTCCCCACTAGACTATAGTATCATGAGAAATGGGCACTAAGAGACCCCAAAGTATTCACATAAGCACAATGTTATAATTTAAAAGTGAGTTTGGGGAAAAAGGTAAAGTAAGTGGAAAAAAGACCACATGAGGAAACATAAATAATTAACCTTAGAAGGTGGTCAAATAACTCAACTGAGAATTATAAAAAGGGTATAAAGGAAAAATAAGGGTGCCTCACTCTTGATTCTTGACATTTTCACTTTTGCATCTTCATCTCTAAAGCCAAAGACGTTTTGAGGATTTTGCGATAAAAAAAACTTAGAGATCATCTTGGTTGTGAAATATTCCACCTCTCCTGGTACAATATTGTTCATGAAGGTGCAATATTCCTCCCCCACCTTTCTACAACAAGTACATGTTACTCATCCAATGGAGAAGAGAGGCGATGCACAATTTCTAGGGTTTTCCAGCAGGAGGGCACACTTGTTGAAGGAGAACTATTCGATATGGAGAGAGGAGGAGGTTTTGGTGGCCAAAACACATTGGGATATAATTGTTGGGCTTAGGGAACCTTTATTATACCATTTTGGAGAGGGTTTTCTTGGCATATGATTTATTTGGAGCTTGGCATAATTTCTAGTGAAGGAGGGGGCACTGCATCAGGCAGATTCATTCATTTGAGGTGTCATAACACATCCAATTAGCCCAATACTTTTCCAAGGGGTTGATCCAGGTGGTCATCCGTGGCCACCCACCTTTTCCAAATGGCTCAAAATAGTTTTCTAGCAATTTTGGTAATTTAGTATTTTTAGCAGTTTTTAACTTCTAGGGCCATTTTTAGGGCCTAATTGAAGGTTTTTTGGGATATAGCTTCTAAATGATTATTGCAGGCTTTGATTGAGCTGCCTCAATGAACATCCTCGATGATACCTTTCCAATGAGTTATCATGCACCCCAAACAAATATCGTATGCCAAAGTTACGCCCCCGAAAAGTTGATACAACAAACTACCCAAAACGGGGTCCACAAAACTGTTGGCTTTTCATCTTCCGGGGTTAGGGTTTTGAATTTTCTTTATGATAAAAAGGACTTTGGAGCCTCGTTGTAAAAGAATATTCTCACGGATGCGAGTAGCCATCACATCTCTTTTCAGAGATAAGCTGCCACCATTCTAGTGAGTCTTTCACTCTATATTTTACAATCTTTGTACATTTTCGCTCATTAATAGAAAATTGTGTATTATTGTATATCTGTGTTTATGGTTGCATCTCTGATACATTTATTTTATAATATTGGATATCCAAGATATCTCTGTACATTTATTTATTATATCTCCACTCTCATTTCGTGTCGAAAATAATCCAGATCAGTGGTATCAAAGCAGGTTGCTCTTGATCATTTTTTTCAGTGCATGTCCCGAATGAGGTCCAAGTATAGAAAGTTGGGTATCGATATTGTCTATATTGAAGACAATATCTCTCGCACGCCCAAGAAACCCTCCATGGTAGAAGAAAATAATAATGACGGAGCAGACGTTTCTATCAATATGTTGCTTGAGCAAGCTCTCACACGATAGAGGGACGAAATGATGGAGAATTTTCCCCACATCCTTCAATGCCTTCTGATAGAAACAGGCATATATTCATAAAAAAAAAAACTTTGGAATCACCTCTCCTTTCAAGGTATAGGTTAATTTTGGTATTCCCATATTTGAAGGTCATATAGATGTAGATTCCCTAGACAAATGGTTAAATTTGTTAGAAGGTTATTTATGTATTCATAATTTTTCCGACATGGAAAAGATCACCTTCGCACTCCTTAAATATCTCCCCCATGTCAAACATCAGTGGGAAACTTAATGGGATCAAATTTCCACAAAGGAGTCTGGAATATATGGGGCCGAGCCCACTTGGTATTTTTTTGTGGATGCGGTAAAGGAATAGTATTACCCTGTGGGAACTATGAGGACCAGTACATGAGATGGACCACACTATGACAAGACAGGGGCCAAGAAGTTTCGGAGTTAAACAATACCTTCCATACCTTGTGCACCAATATGGGTATCAAAGACTCCGAACAACATTTGGTTTTGAAATACCATGGGGCTCTACACAGATACATCCAAACTGAAATGGATTTTCTGGGCATCTCATCACTCAGTGTTGCTTATCGATATGTTGTTAAAATCAAGAAGAAATTTAAACACCAGAACAAATGAGAGTTTGGGTCTACAAATATGCAACAACCAAATTATGATAAAGACGGCCCTAACAAGCAGTCTCTCGAAAACCAGTCCAAGCCACAGGAAAATAAGGGTCATGGGAATACAAAGAAAGACATCGAAAAATGGTGTGATTTCCACAAAAGATCCTAGCACAACACCAAGGAATGTTGCTCAAAATAGTCATTGGTGACTGAGATCAAAGACAAGGAGCCAAACCTTGATTCAGAATCTTATTCTGAAAATACTGGTAAAAGACAGATCATCGACACAGACCCCACTGTTATTGTTGTGACTGTGACAATTCAACCAGAAGAACCAACATATCCTAAAGAGGGGGAGTGCCTTTTTCATTCAGATATGTGGGTGAAGGGGACCCCGCTGCATTTTATTGTTGATAGTGGAAGCCAGAAGAACCTCATCTCAGTAGAGGTCGTCAAACAGTTGGGATTGTCCACAACACCACACCTGCAGCCATACAACATCAGGTGGCTTCGCCAGGGACGAGATATTCATGTCAACCAACAATGTCAATTGTCATATGACATATAGCCCTTCAAGGATGAGGTATTATGTGAAGGGGATCCCACTACATTTTATTGTTGATAGCGGAAGCCAGAAGAACCTCATCTCAGTAGAGGTCGTCAAACAGTTGGGATTGTTGACAACACCACACCCACAACCATACAACATTGGGTGGCTTCGCCAGGGACGAGATCTTCATGTCAACCAACAATGTCAATTTTCATATGACATCTAGCCCTTCAGGGATGAGGTATTATGTGATGTTGCCCCAATGGATGTATGTGATGTTCTCTTGGGCCAATCATATATGTGGAAGGGCCATGTTTTTTATGCGTCTCGACCCCATAGTGTCATTATTTCGCTGGGGGTTATCTCTACAGAATACCAGAGGTAGTTTTGAATATTGTTCCACCTAAACAATGTCGCAAGGTAGTATCTCATACTACAAAATTCATCTTCTTCACAATCTGTTCAAAAGGTGAACATGAGGATACTGCAACCACTACAGCCTCAAACAAGCACCTTCTATCCAATACAAGAAGGTCAAAAATATTGCAGCAAAGTGTAAAGATTCCTTCTTCATAGAGGAATCTCATGTAGCCAGACTGGTCAAAAAGGTCCAACCCTTCTAGCCACATGTTCGTGACAACCTTCAAAAAGCTAAGAAACTCATCAAGATGTCGATTCAAGAAACACTTTTCCTTCTCCCTCGGGTACTCAACACAATGGATACCATTGATTTCTAAGTAGGGAGGATTAATTCAGGTGGATATCGGTGGCCACCCACCTTTTCCAACTGGCTCAAAACAGTTTTCTGGCAATTTTGGTAATTTACTATTTTTAGCAGTTTTTAACTTCCGGGACCATTTTGAGGGCCTAAATGAAGGTTTTTTGGGATCGATCTTCTCAATAATATTGGAAGGATCTGATTGATCCCACTAAATGATTCTCCTCAAATATAGCTTTCTAGCAAGCTATCATGTGCCCCAGACAGAGATCATATGCCAAAGTTAAGCCCCTGGGAAGTTGATACACCAAACTACCCAAAACAGGGTCCACAAAATTGTTGTCTTTTCATCTTCCAGGGTTAGGGTTTTGGATTTTCTTTATGATAAAAAGGCATTTGGAGCCTCATTGTAAAATCATCTTCTCACAGATGTGAGTAGTCGCCACATCTCTTCTCAGAGATAAGTTGCCACCACTCTAGCGAGTCTTTCACTCTGTATTTTACAGTCTTTGTACATTTTCGCTCATTAATAGAAAATTGTGTATTACTGTATATATGTGTTTATGGTTGCATATCTGATACATTTCTGTTATAATATTGGATACTTGAGATATCTTTGTACATTTCTTTATTATATCTCTGCTCTCAATTTGTGCCGAAAATAATCCGGATCAGGGGTTTTAAATCCCCTAATCTACCATTCTACCTAATTTGGAGGGTTTTATAGGCTTAGAAGAGGAGGGAAAATTTTGGGTAAGATACAGCCACAAGGAAGTGCAAAACACATCCTAGGAGAGGGTTTTCAGCTATTAAAGGGAAATACATTAATATTGTATCTTCCTACAGGTGTTTGGTTGGCCTTTGAAGGCTTGTATCTTCTCTTATTGGCCCTATTAGATGGTTATCATCAGTTTTTTTGCTAGATCTCAGTTATACCATTCCATATCTATAGATCTATTGTATCAAGATCTTCTACTATCTAAATAAAGGTTCGATTTGAAGTTGTTTCTTTTCCATTGTTTTGAATCTCTTGTATCTTGTCATTAGATGTTTAATACTATATTATTGTCACTTGCACACTGCAAACTCCATATAAGCTCCATAGTGAAAGCCTTGAAGGAATATCTACAAAAAAACAAACAAAAACCCAAAAAAACTCAGCCTAAAACCTAAGTTTCCAAGCAATGAACGGCTTGGGAACATTATAGTAACACCTTATTCCTCCCCATAGCTATAATTTGTAAGAATTCTTGTAATGTGATTATGAAACATGTAATTATGTTTATAATTTATTAAAAACACTAGATAGTTGACTAAGAGGGAAAATCCTTCAGTACTGGCCATGATATCACAAGTGGGATTGGTGAGGTGGATTGGTGAAGTGGGAATTGGTAGGGTAGTTCAAAACTCCCCCCATGAAACATCTCTGAATGATAGCATATTAGCTTACTTTCATGCATCAAAGCTACTCTCCCATAGCATACCCACTTGCATCTGTCTCCACTTCGAAAGTCTTATGCAAGTTAGGAAATTCTAGAACTAGGGCTTGAATAATGTTTTATTTTATCTCTTTGAAAACTTTCCACTAATTATTTACACACTGGAAAGTGTTAACATTAGATGTTGTGGCACAGAGTGGTACCTCTACTACCGAAAAAGATGCTATAAACTTCCATAGGTATTGTGCTTCCCCAAAAAATATCCTAACCTCAGTGACATTAGTAGGAGCATGAAACTTCATGATGGCTTCCATATTTGCGGGATTTATATTGAGTTCCCCTCCAATGATCACATACCCTAAACACACCAATGGCTACTGATAAAACTAACATTTTTTAAGTTTTACCAAAAAATTATTCTTTTTAAGTATCTCTAACACCTACATGCAATTTGATATGTGATTTTCATAGGTAGAGATATAAACCAATACTTCATCCAAATATACTATTACAAATGAATTTAAATAGGGACTCAATACATCATTCATCAATCACGTAAATGTAATTAGTGCATTACATAAAACAAAATGCATGACCAACAATTCACATAGACCTTTTCTTGCCTTGAATGTGGTATTCTATATGGATTCTTATTTAACACATACCTAGTGGTATCATGATTTGAGACCCAAATTGGTAAATTACATGGCATGTTTCAACCGATATAACAAATCATTGATCCTAGGAAGACGACATTGATTCTTAAGTGTGATCATGTTCGAATATTTGTAGTAGATACAAATTCACCAGGTCCCATCCTTTTTGGGTACTATGATGATAGGTGACCCACAAGGTGAGGTGACTGGTTGAATTACTCCCTGCTCCAAAAATTTCTACAACTATTTCTTCTCTTCATCTACTTCCAGAATAAACTATCTATACAACCCAATATTCGGTAATGGGGAGTCAGGAAATGACTATATCTCATGCTCCACTTCCCTCTTAGGTGGTATCCCTTTAGGATTTTGTAACACTCCTCTCTATACCTACAAAAACTCTTCCAACTATTGTTTCTACTCTTTTGTACATCCCTCCATGGATTCCTTTAATGTTACCATTTCCTCCCCTAGTTGATTCTCTCTTAAGAAAATAAATATATAGTTATTATTGATCAACTTTTTGGCTTGTTTAGGACTTACTAGAGAGATATTTGACTTTCCTTTATGTGCATTGATGATGAAATACTTCCCATCCTTGATTAAGAAGTATTTTTTTTCTCTCTGCATCAATATCAAATCCATCATATACATGTAGGGGATTCTAAACACTACACCACACATATTAAGGGGTACTACATCCAATTCCACATCATCAATAAAATCTAAATTTATAGAAAACTTGATATTACATTTTTTAGTGACTTTGATCTCTACATCCTTATTCACCCATCCCAATGGATATGGGATTGGATAATCATGAACTTCCAACCTAAGATTCTTGAATAGATCATATGCTATGAGATTGGCCTATAAGTCAGAATTGAATAGAGCATATACCTTGGTCTTTTTTACATGGATATTAATATTTAAGAGTTTTGTCATTTATTGCATTAATTATGATGAAGGTGTTAGAAAAACAAGACCACGGAGAAATAAAATAAAACAAATGCAGAAACAAAACATAGAAGATACACAATATAAGAGAGACACAAATTTACGTGGTTCACCCAGTGTGGGCTATGTCCACTAGAGAAATTGCCAGGTCCTTCCTTTATTATTATCCAGCAAATGAAGGGATACAACCTACAAAAAAAACTGTTGTAACTTCCTCTTCTTTCTCTCACAGACTCCTCTCTTAGAATACAATACTCACCATAATTCATAGCCACAAGACATTTCCCTCATAACAGAGGGTTGCCTTCTAGGGAAAAAAACCCTAACATAATTTCTAACGTTAGATATGCAACCTTATAATGAACGGTCCAGATTTACAATGAAATTACAATATACATTTACAAGGCAATTGTTCCTTTGGGGGCTTCACCCTCGAACCCCCATCGGGGGACGCTGCCCCCAAACCCTTGTCGGGGGCCCTCTTTCCCCCGAACCCTGTAGAGGGGGTACCCCCCCTCTACACTCTCCCGCGTGGAAGAGTGTACATAATTCTGGGGTGTAAATTCTTCATGGGGTATAAACACGGCTGAAAGAAAGGACCTATGAATTAGGAACATAATCAGGCTCCACAACCAACAATCTCCCACTTGGAGACTGATCTCAACAACTCCACCGTTGTTGTATATGTTGGACTCTGAACCTTCTTAAACCTGGCAAATTTCTCATCTTCATCTTCATTCTTGAAGACCAACTGAAACTGAGCAGGAACTCAGTTTCTCTCTGGTTACTCCCTTTGGTAACATGTCTACAGGATTCTGACTAGTGTGTATCTTTTCCAACTTCAAATGTCCATCTTCCAAGGCAAATCGTATGAAGTGGTACCTCAACTATATATTCTTAGTCTTTTAATGGAAGGATGAGTTCTTTGCAAAATGAATTGCACTCTCACTGTCACAGTACAACCTGTTATTCTCCTGCTTCTTTCCAAAATTCCTCCATAAACCTTTGTAACCAAATCATCTCTTTACTAGCCTCTGTAGCAGCAACATACTCTGCCTATGTTGTTGAAAGTGAAACAACCTTTTGTAGTTTTGAAATCCAACTTACTGTTGTTCCACCTATAGTAAAAACATACCCTGTGGTGCTCCTCCTATTGTGTTTATCACCTGCCATTTCTGAATCAACATATCCCTGTAGAAAAGTGTCTGAACCTCCAAAACATAATGCATGAGTAGCGGTACCTCTCAAATACCTGAGAAAACTTTACTGCCTCCCAATGTTCTTTACCTGGATTGTTCATATACCTGATCACAACTCCCACTGCATGTGCAATATCTGGTCTTGTGAAAACCATTGCATACATCAAGCTACCAACTGTTGATGAATAAGGGACCCTGGACATGTATTCTATCTCCTCCTGTGTCTTGGGACACATTTCCTTAGTTAATTTGAAATGGATAGCCAAAGGTGTACTAACTAGTTTTGCATTC